>JAMKCH010018212.1:0-23344 GCA_023653785.1 Ophioderma brevispina
CCACAATTTGAGCTTAATACCTAATTAGCATTGATATAGAGGGTCCATTACTAATACAAATGTTGTCAAACCGTTTCTTGTAGTGGGTGTGAAACCGATGTTTTTGACCCAAGGTCCCTGCTCTGCCCTCCTATTATATTCACCTGAGTATTTAGAAAAGATGGTCATTATGACTGCGTTACCATATTGGTTAATTTTACTTTTTGTCATTTTAACACCAAAATGGTTCATTGAAGAGCTAGAACTTTATTTTAATTCTATCATTGTCCTTTGGAAAAAATGAATCAGGTTCCGTTAAGCTCTTTTGAGGAAGAAAGAAAAGAGTGTGTTTTTTTGGACAAAATTTGACGTTGTTGGCCAATTGTGACCTATTTTGGACTAATTTGAACTTGTTTGGCCATTTTGACCCTACAACGTGTCAATTGAAATTTTTGAAATGGCTCCTACGCTATTCACGTCTAAAGGACACTATCAGTGATTTGAAAAATATTGGAAATTTGACAGCGAGGAATTAGCTTCAAAGGGAAGGATACAGTCGTAGAAATCTCATAAGTACCTTTCCAGTGTCGAATTGGACAGAAAAGGATAGAAACGCGCAGTGTTCCAAGATCCGATCCTCCATTCAATTACGTGTTGTCGTAAGTGTCCCCCAACGACGGACAGTATGACTAAATCTCCGATTCTGCCTTATTAGGTGTTCTGGTGGTCTTATCTTTGTAGCGCTATGTTGGCTACCTGTATGCACTTGTTACATACATGCAAAAATCTGATTTTTGATGATTTTCGATTTGCTGGAATTTAGGCAGAATCACTGATAGTGTCTTAATATAGTTCGTTGGGAAGGAAAACTGTACACATCCCATTGTGATTGTGAGAAGGAACGGCATTATGATCATTTATGATTTTTTTTTTTAGCCAATTATGCAAAATATTATGCAGAATATGCAAAAATGAATTGACTAGCACGCAATCCGCTCATTTGTGTTCCTTTGGGATGTATACGCACATGTTTCTGATGAAAATTTTGATACAAAAAGAATATATCATTGATTTACCTATTTTTGCGGACTACTTGACCATTTTTTACCCCAAAATTACAAAATTAGAATGCCCAACATCCCACACGCTATTTTATTTAGTGCTGCCAGCACCAACATGTTAAGGAGAGGAGTAACGCGGCCGGAAGAATACATTTGTCATAGCTAAAATTAAGCGTAGGGATGTGAAGTTCATTGCTAAAACAGGTGATGACAAAATTAAAATGGTGGCAATTGCCATCCGACGCCATTCCATTCCCCAAAAAATATCAAATGTTGCATATGCCGACATTTTCCAAAGATGGCTGACATTAGTATTGCTACCAACCTGACATATCTATTATATAGCTTAGGAAGATGATTGTGGTGTCAAATTAAAGATTGTCTGGGCCCGAGGAGTCGCTCTGAGGAGTTTTCAAAAAGCTACATACAAACGTCAGAAGAATATAATTAGTTAAGCAGAAGTGAACATATATTGTAAGACTGTTGCACTTTTTTATGAAAAGCATGAACTGGATAAATGTTTTAAAAATTAAATACGATTATTTTAAGATTGGACCACGTCACCGTCAATCATCTTCAAGGTCACACAAGGTCATTTGGGTCGTCATCTGAGGTCTTTACCTTTCGTGTTGATAAATAAACCAATTTTATGATTTTTTTTTTTTTTTTTTTTTAATTTTTCTTTTTTTTTGAAATGGTTTTTTTAATTGTATTAAATTAAAATATACTCCTGTACAAAAAAATCCCATTTTCACCATTGGTGGGACCTATAAGTTAAAATGTCTATTAAATTAACAGTGTGTACATAAGGTCGTTTTTCCTTGATTCCGTACACATTACTGAGGTGAAATGAAAACTATCGATCGTTTCTGTCCTTACAAGACCTTTCATCCGGGTAAGACCAATCTTTTGTTTTGCATTGCAAAGAATATCTACTAGAATGACAGTGTGTTAAGACTTACAAATCATGAAGCAAAGAAATGTAAAGCAGTATATTAACCAGTTTTATATGCAAAATGACAGGTTCCTCCACTTATGTGATCCTTGTGCTCTTAAGTTACACCCGCAAATTCATTCAAGGTTGAGACTTTGGGACATGTTTTTATAGTTATTGTGCAATAGCTAATTATTACAATGGCGATAATTTGCTGCATTAATTATGGTTTTGTGCACGACCCAGCCCATTGTACTCAATGAGTGGCTTTGCTCATAAAAATTCAAGATTACTTAAAATGTACCGCCTGTGGAGTGTTCTACCCTGGCATATTTTGACCTACTGTTATCCCTTTGATCCAAATCTATGTATGCATTGCCCCTAATCAGGGCCGTAGCCAGGGGGTGCGATGGGTGCGACGCACCCCCCAATAAATGACAAAGGTCCGCTCTATGATGTTGAAGGTCAGCTTTGCCATGTTTAAGCGTCCGTGTTGTCAATAAAAGTTGGCTTAAGGTGTTGTGGTGAGGGAATGGCATATGAAGGACTAAGCTTGGGACAAGCCAGCTGTTAACCATCGCATTACGATTGTCGTGTTACTATACTGGTGTTTTCTCAACGCTGCCGTTGCAATTTTTTTCTTCCCTCACCCCACCCCCCCCCCCCCCCCCACCCCCCCCCCCCCCCCCCCCCCCCCCCCCCCCCCCCCCGCTCTTAAGATTTGGCAGAGACGTGTGAAAATTTTGGGCAAACCGGCGAGCGCAGCGAGCCGGAAAATTTTTTTTTGGGTACCCAAAAGTCCGCGCTTCTGGCAAATCGCACCCCCTCCGCATAATTAATGGCTACGGGCCTGCCCCATCTAATCTACTAATGGACACAGCACTATGATCCCCCTTTAACATGTTAACCACTCATATTTAAAAATTATAAATTATATTAATATAATGTGGCTTTTGGTGATTAAAATGTGATTTGACTTTTAGCATTGACAGGAACGTTCCCCAGTGAGCTATGTCACTGTGTCTCTTCAATTGTTCATGGGTATGATTAAAGGGGGCATTTCGTGATCCACAAACCTTGCCCCCCCCACCCCCCCCCCCCGATTTATCCTCCTCGAAAAAACAAGTTTAGATATTATTATGATATGAACCGTGTGGCCCTAGTAATCATTGGGTACCAAATCTTACGTGCAAATTTGGTCGTTATCTTAAGAAATTTGACCAAATTTGTATTTGCCTCTCCATAGACGGACAGAAATTAAGCACAATAGCCTATGGGAACGTGGGAAAAAAGCATTGCTCTCACAAACCACAAAACCACAAGCTCGGGATCAACTCAATTTCTGTAAAAGCTTTACTTGTGAATAAGCTTAACTTGTGAATACCAAATGGAATAGGTGTTGGATTTGATGCTACTCTAAATGTAAACAAGTGAAATTTTCACTCCTCGTTACAAGAATGAAATCTGGAAACCACTCCTCCAAAACAAGTGCTCGGTACGTAAAGAAGGAATTTCCCTCAAAAAAGAGCAAAAATCGCTCCAAAAAGAGTGGATTTCCACCTCATTTGAGGAGTAAACGAAGGGGAGCAACGCTTTTGAGGAGGTAAACAGACGGACAACACAAAAAAACGAGGACACAAAAATCCACTCTTTTTGGAGTCGACTTTCACTCTGGAGGGGAAAGTTCACTCCTTTTCAGCTACCAAACACTCATGTTTGGTGGGTTTGCCAAGGGTTCTATTCGTTTGGGAGTGGAAATTTTCACTCGTTTTACATTTAGAGAGGGAATCGCAAAATGACACTTTAATGTATTAAGATAGGGGACATTTCCAGCCCAAAATATCCACGCCCCCCCCCCCCCATTTTTTTTTTTAAAACAATTTCACCAATATATTAATCAAACCTTGAGGGAATAAGCCCGAAAAGCCTCTTATTCATATAATAATATGCATTTTGTAGTTTCTGTCGTGGCATGACAGAGATCCGAGTAAGTAGTATGTTGCTTTTGGGGCCAATCAGGGACAGCAGGAACGTTCAAAACTAGTTTTATTATTTCCTTTTTATTTGTTAAGAAACCTGAAATGTGATCGGTGATATTTCTATAACAAAGTGCAAATTTACAGAGATTTGTATCCTCAGAAAATCCTGGTGTCCCTTTGAATGAAGGGCATGAAACAATGTTAGAACGTACGCGTTAGGAGGTATACAACCTTGTTGGTTCCTGGTCAAATGTTAATAAACAAGAGGAGCATATAGGCCCCTAGTATTATTTTATACTATTTTTTGTTCAAAAATCCTGCACCGTTTGTGGTTTTCAATGACCAATCCCAAATCAAAACTAAGTTCATAACATTGCAATTCATGTTAGGAAATTCAAATTCGGAGAACAGCTTTGTAAGACTCTATAGTTGGGTTATTTCTTTTGCATGTTATGTTATTGCGACTATTTTATATTCAGCTACATTTTGACTGATTAAAGGTTCTTGTTCCGCTTTATGTCGCTCCATCGTGTTGGCTTACCTAATATGAAACTTCGGTACTTGCATACCACTCATACAAGTCGCCACGTATCATGGGAAAACAAAACAACTTGTGTATTGTTGGTATAAGAAGTTAGGATAATTGCACTTGATTTGCACACGTCCTCCAACCATTAACTAGCAGTATTTTGCCTCTATCTGAGAAAGAAGATAATGGTTTAAAAGATGACTATTTCAGGACGACAATTAGCTGATACAACTTTCCAGTACGTCGGGTGTCAAAAACAATGAGGCCGGAACGATATTAGGGCCTATGTGATTTTGAGATTATTTGTTTGGATTAATTTTGTTAAAGCACACTTTTAGAACAACAAATATGTGTCATTAAGGAATAGCCTCACAATTAAACTCCATCTTCTGTAAGTGACTAAGCGAAAAACGTTAGTATTAGGGTTGGGTTTTAAGCACCCTGGGTGTGGGTTCATAGTGTTACGAAACTTAGGATATCTCTGTATGACCAAGCATGATGCACTTTAAAAATGCCTCGTCAGAATGCTCGCACACTGTTATTAGTCAAATTTGACTGGGAAAACCTGGTAAATCCGACCAGAATATAGTGCATAGGTTTGCCAAGGACTTGAGTCACCTTACCCGGTTTTGAGTTCAATTTTGATAGAAAACCGTTGTTGTTTTTGTAAGAATCCTTTTACTCAGACACCTAGTCACAAGTGACGATGCATTGTTAAGAGTGTGTATATGGCACTCGACTCTACATAACTTGCTCATTAGATAAAATGGTCACGATGACGAAAATATAAAGTGCACCCAGTGCTCGACAGACACATGTTTGAAAGTACTTAAATAGGAGCCAAACCAGTATGTGGAAATATGCAGACAATTGTCATAAACATTTAGACTCAACATCAGGCACATGTGAAAAAATATATGAGAATTCAATTGTGTCTCTTACGAGTTCTACCAAACTCATTGGTGTTTGAATAAATGCCTTCTTATCGAAGAATGCCCACAAGATTGATGACAATGTAGGAAAAAACCATGTTCATGCAAGAACTTGGTACTGCGATGAATCCAAATGTTCTCAAATAATTGATAGGAAAAAGCACAGGCGGTCCAGGCTAATATATATTCGACGCGCAACGCGAAACAAAATCAAAACAACTGGACTCAGTGCACTATTCCAAATTGTATTCATTGGCGGACATTAGGCCTACAATCTTAGCCACAAGGTTGGAACACTTTATGGGCCTACTCAAAAATGCCCCCCTCTTCCCCCCTGGACAACTGTGAATTCCTGAAATTTTGTTCTCGCAACCCTACAAGAACCCACATTGATTGACCATTGGATTTCCTATATATCTTTTTAGAGAAATGAGACAATAATCTGGGCAAAAAGAGCAGTCGTGTTCCAACACATTTTGGCTAAGATTGTAGTCTTAAACACCTTTTATTTATAAAACACCTTATATTCATTAAACACCCTTTCTATATACATAAAACATTATTTTTTCAATTTGTTTCTCGTTCGTGCATTTGGGGATATTTAAGACCTAGTCTGACAGCTTTTAAGTATTTTCGACCACATTGGACCACTTTGTGCATAGGTGACCTTGAATTGTTTTTTTTTTTCCCCGGTTTAGTGGTTCCATATTTCCAAGTATGGTTTTTGCTGGGTGCTTAGCGATTTAATTTTCAATTCGGTCTCTTTTATGCATATTGTGGCTTATTTTAGACCTATTACCCTGCATCTTTTAATGTATTGACCTCATTTGACCTTGTTGTGACCTCTAGGTGGCCTTAAACTTGACCTGTACAGGTGGTTCATATCCAATTGGGTTCCATTCTTAATTCTGGCCCACTCTCCCAAATTTGATGCTTTTATACAAAATGCACAATTTTACCACTATCTGCTTAATATAAAAGTAATGGTGGAAGTTTCATCTTATGCCACTATTTTTTTATACCAAGATGGTAACATTATTTAAAGGCAAAAAAAATTCCTTTATACCTCATACAAAACAGCACCTAGGATGACGATTTTGGTGACAAAGTTTATGTTTTTAGGTCAATGATTTCAACAGCAACGTTATCAAAACTGTCAGGGGAAGTCCTTAGTCATGTTATCATGAATCACCAATGTGACACCCACAATGTGACACATTGACCACTCAAGTATTCACCCAAACATAATTCTGAAAATGCAGGGACTTTGGTGTTTAGGTCTGTATTACTTTAAAGAAAACATATTTGTGTGTTTGTTTCAGATATGTAAAGGTTAAAATGGCCGCGAATTTGAACACTTAAAGGGACATGGTAAGGTGTACCACCTGTTGGTAGTCACTGTTCTGGGGCTTTCGTTCATAGGGAACAGAAAGCGCAGTTAGGAAGTTATAAAGGGAATACCGAGGATTTGGTGTTGTATTGATTGTCAAGCCATTTGGGTAATATATTTTATCACTTTGCCACATTCCAGCCTCTAACTCTAACACTCTTTGGAAATTGTATTTAAAAAATATTAAGCTATATGGAAAAACAGGGTCACTATGGAAATAAATATACACTTTGATTACATCTTACGTTCTTGAGAATAGTTGTACCGACTCCTGGACCCAGAAAGAAAGAAAACAATGCTTTTGACACCAAAAATCATCTTCATAGGTTATATAATAAGACATATACGCTTTTCTAAGATGAGATGAGATGTAAGCCATCTTGAAAAATAGCCTTTGTAAATAAATTTTCATGATTAAGACACATTCTGGCGTTGTATATTGAACCTAGGTCACCCAGAAACATACATTTCGAACCTAATTTGATGGTCGGGTAGCGCTATTACCTTTTTAAATTGCGGCTATTTTGGAAAATGTTGGTTATTCAAATGCACACTTTACTTTGTCATCACGACATTTTCGTGAACTACAAAACCAATGAGCGATTTTAGGTTATGATTGCAAAGGTTATTAGTTCGCGCCCTGGTGGTAGAAAGAAAAAGAAATCTAAGGCACCCATTCACCTCATGCTCGCAGCACTAATTGTATTCCCCATTAGGATGCGAATCCACATAGTTGGATGTTTGTAACAAATTATGCCGTCAAAACTTTTTCTGAGTACTTTTTGCTGTAACGGCCGGCCGTCTATTATTGTGTTCCCGCACGCGTGTGAACTTTGCCGCATCCACACCAAGTTTTATAATAAGCGCGAGCAATAATAGTAAAGGCAAAATAATAATGCAATTAATGTCAAATAAAATATTTTAACTATTTCAATATGAATTGATATTAAAAATGTATAAAGGATTGATATTATCAAATTTGTAGAATATAGGGTCAATTTGTGATGGTGGATGAAATATTTTGTCACCAAAAAGTGTTCATTTTCGAACAAAATTTGTGTATCAGAAAAATAAACCAAGGTATCAGAAAAAAAAAAAAAAAAAAAATTGCAAAATCACAAACTAACTACAGATATTTTTACCATAGAAGCGATACATTTTGTGCTCTTCCGCTGATTTTTTCACCCCTAAAATATTTTTTCCCATTTTTAGCAGTCAAATCGGAGTCAAATCTTGAACCTTGTCTTAAATTACCCGGCTTGGTTTTGGTGGCGACTGCTATAAATGTAACTCTCTTTCATAGAGAATTGTTACATAATAGATAGAAAGACTTCATGTAAATTGTGAAGTTTATTCGAGCTTAAATTATTGAATATCTGTACGATATCGGGCAAAAAGTGGTTTCGGGTTTTTTTTAAATCCCTTTTCATAAACATTTTTAATAATTTATATTATTAAACTCCTGAAATGCTAACTAATTACATTCTCTACAATTTACAAAAATGCTCTCCATCTATTTCTTAGCAAATCCTTATAAATTGCGGTACGACCGTATTTTTTTTTCCAACATCATGCTTATGGTTACCAAACTTATGTCTTTCTGTTATTAATCAGATCATGAATTTAATCGTGCTTAAATTATTAAAGATCTGCTTAATATAAGGCAAAAAATTGGTTTGGGGTTTGAGTCCCTTATCATAAATATCTTTAATAAATTAGGCGCAATTCTCTACAATTCACCTGAGTTATTTCCATCTATTTTATAGCAATCCTTATGAATTTGCCGTGCAATAGTATTCGCCACCGAAAACAGGCTTGGTAATTTTAAGAATAAACTTAAATGGTGGCTACTAACAAGGATTTTGACAGAAAAAAATGAGGAATTATGGAATAAATTTACAGGTTAATTTTTATTGGCATCTCTGCAACTTACCTTAATCTAACGACAACGCCGTTCCCCTAACCTTGGCTCAAAATTATTTTTCAGACCCTTCGATTGCTATTTTGACCTATTATAATTTTGCAAAAAAAAAAAAAAAAAAAAAATGTAGAAAGGCCAACACCCCATACGTTGATGTACATCCCATGGTGGTATGAATCCACTAGGTTGGACCTTTGTAATAAACAACGCCGTCAAAAGTCATATTTTGGTCCTTTGGCCGGCCGTCTATACAGGTTAATTTTTATTGGCATCTCTGCAACTTACCTCAATCAAACGACAACGCCGTTCCCCTAACCTTGGCTCAAAATTATTTTTCAGACCCTTCGATTGCTATTTTGACCTATTATAATTTTGCATAAAGTATAGATGAGTAATTCGACACTATTACATCTTACATTCCATCTTTTAGTAAAGATTTAGTAAAGTAAGTTATTTTTGGAGTGATGACCCTTATTATGCTATTTTCGGAGTAACGACCCTTCGGAAAAACGACCGTCATGCTATTTTCGGAGTGATGACCCTTATGTTATTTTCGGAATAACGACCCTTCGGAAAAACGACCGTCATGTTATTTTCGGAGTGATGACCCTTATGTTATTTTCGGAGTAACGACCCTTCGGAAAAACGACCGTCATGTTATTTTCGGAGTGATGACCCTTATGTCATTTTCGGAATAACGACCCGTATATTATTTTCGGAATAATGGCCCTTATGTTATTTTCGGAGTAATGATCCTTATGTTATTTTCGGAGTAATGACCCCTTATGTTATATTCGGAGTAATGACCCTTCGGAAAAATTACCGCCATAGTATTTTCGGAACTATGACCCTTCGAAATAATGACCCTCATGCTTTTTTCGGAATAATGACCCTTCGGAAAAATAAGCCTTCGGAATAATGACCCTCGTGTTATTTTCGGAATAATGACCCTTCGGAATAACGACCCTTCGGAATAATGAAATGAATAGGAACACACGTATCCCTGATAGATGTGTAGACTTCAGAGGTTAGGGTGGACATGTGGGGAAGAGTCCGGTAGCGTGATTCCCCATTAACACTTTCTTCAACAGTACTTCCCTTGATTTGGTGATCATTTGAGTTCTCACGAGTCAATCAGGACAAAAGAATGTGAGAGTCAAAGCAAGTCATTTGAATGCTATGGTATATAAAGATTTATTATTCTTTTACATCTCTTTCTTGTTACTTAACACATTTTACTTCATGTTTACAATTTGAGAGTGTTTCGGACAGGAGCCCTTTCAGGGAATTCTTATAAAATGTGAGCAATTTAGCTATATGCCCTTTAAAAGTTGTTTCGTACTTATTTCTTAAAGTGAGGTCAAGACACTGATGATCGGAGCAATGAAAAGGGGCTTCTTTTGTCACCTGAGACAGCGTGGGCTGTAGACACAGTAGCAACACATACACCTACAGGCTAAATGGCACGCCACGCCGAAAATCCCAGCGAGTAAAACCGCACCACGCCGAGTACCGCGCATCTATCCAGTTTGCCTCGCTACGCCTTTCAGTTTAAATCCCTACTCCTCGAGTTTACATCGCGGCAACCCGAGGTTTTTAAAAGTAAATCAAACCGTTTTAAAAAGTAAAATTATTGAATCCAAAATAACAAGAGAGCAAAAGAAACAGAGATAGCCATATCATGAAACTGATGTGTTGTGACCTAACTCATAATGAGATTGATGAAGGTTTAAAAACGCGCCCAGATGTTCGTAATGCCCATGTCCCAGAACATAAACCTGATGGCGCTTATGGGTAGCTGTTCTTAAATTAATTCTCGGCGAGTTTTGACAAATCTCAAGCAGTCGTAAACTCGTCGAGTTGCGGTGCTGTAAGCCTTGGATTTCGGCGCTGTAAACTCGAGGTGTAGCGTGTATACTCGAGGCTAGCTCTTGTCAACCGCAGGGTAGCGCTGCAAACTCGCAAGTACGATGTAAACTCGAGGTGTAGCGCTGCAAACTCGAGTAAGCGCTGCAACTCGAGTATAGCGCTTGCAAACTCGCAGCTATTAGCGCTGAAACCTCGCAGTATAGCGCTGCAAGCTCGCAGTGTAGCGCTGCAAACTCGAGGTGTAGCGATCCGGTACGATGCAACTCGGTTTTGCGGTGATGGTAAACATCGATGTGTAGTGAGGAAACTCGGGTTTGCGGTGATGTAACTCGAGAGTATTGATGTAAACAGGAGGTGTAGCGAGGCAACTGGATAGATAGCGCGGTAACATCGGCGTGGCGCGTGTTACTCGCTGGGATTTGTCGTGCATGGCTCCCTAGCTAGCCCGAGAGGGCTGACCCTCTCGGGATAAGATCCACTCAACAATTCATCTTGCGGTTTCTCATCTTTTATACCCCGATTTTGTTAATTCCAAAGTGCATCTGTTCCCAAAGTATGCGTACTTATTCTGTTATTCTGAGCGCAACTTACGCACGATCATCACTGCTAGAATTTCGGGTCGTAACCATTTTGTTGTGCATAGTAGAAACTTTATACATAATGTTCCATAATTTATGGACATGCCATGACATTTATTTATTACCATATTCTTCCTTCTTATATATGATTCGTAATCTATTTCAAGGTTTAGTTTGTGTGTGGGAAACTACAACTTTTGATGATTTTTCTCATATTAGATCTAGAAATATCATCGTCCTTACAAGTTATGTGTCGAACGGCTGCCAAAAGTGCTGTTTTTGTGTCCTAAAACGCAATCCCGCGGAGATAGTCCTACATTTTGGGTACCTAATGTGACACACTAGACCATTTTACAACAAAATCTGTACTGATTTGTATTTACCCATAACGAATGACATGAAACGGGTGACATTTAGAGTTTCTGTGTAGAGGTGCGTTCCGAATTCGGCAGGGTTTCGAAGAAGAAACTGTGGGACACTATCGGGATTTCTGCTTTTATTTCTCGTGTGATAACAACACAAGGGACCATTCATACTTTATAATGAGAGTTGAGAGACCATAGATTATTGAATTAAGAATTCGCTACAATAGTAATTAACTCATTTCATATCACATCGATTGACAGAATCATATTTGGATAATGGAATGATTCAGAGGTGAAGTAACCTAATGATTAGAAATACTCAAGTTTGAAAAGTACACTCATTATAATTTAACTCCTACTGTAATGTCTTCAATTCGTTTCTAGTTACCAGTCAAGGTGCCGCACCAGTGGTTGGTTTCGGCCAAGCTATTCCTGCGTCCAGTGGAGGGGGGAGGATCAGTACTTGTTCCTGTACTTTCTAAAATTTATTAAAACCATACCTTTTGGCCCAAATATACAATAAAAATTCAAAGATTGAGAATTTTTAATCAGGTGATACACATTATGTTAACTATGACAATGTGACACACACACTACAATATCTTGCAGATATCATAAAGCTGCCTTCCGGGATAAGTTACTGGCCCTTACATCATGCTTTGCTAGTAAGTCCTGGAAATTATATCAAATATAGGCGAATTTTAAAATGAAAAATGTTCACAATAAGTTTTACGAATAGGATCAAGAACAGGCTAATATTCACCCTTAACTTTCTAATCAAATGGGGAAATATCATGAATTCGTATCATTGATAGTGATTACAAACTTGAATTGAAAACGAGTAATGATTGTAATCAAATTACATAAATTTCGGTAAATGTGCCATTTTAAAAGTTATGGTATCTTAATGCTGTAAGAGTTAGGTTCTTTTCTTGAACTTATAGACCTGAAAAATGTCATAAAGGATTCTTAGTTCAGTCTGAGGACACCGGGGGGGGGGGGGGGGGGGGGGTATTCTAGGATGCTTTTGCATATGTATGGGGTCAATACCGTCCTTTGAAGCAAGTAAACACCCACATACCTACCCAAACTAAACATTAGTCGATTTCTGCTATCAATTTGGTTCATGCACAGAATATATTATAGGCAAAGACCGTATCACCTACTGCTTCTTGATATCTCTCGGTCCCAGCTTAAACGTTTCTTCTCAAGCTTCAGTGGGTGCGTAGCCAGAGAGGGGGGGGGCGGGGGGTGGGGTCAGCTGCCCCCCTGTGGGTAATCTGCTTGCCCCCCCTCTTGCCCCCTGAAAAATTAGTGAGGTTACATAGGCCATATACTATACTACACATTTTCATATTGCCTTGCCCGCCTGAAAATCTATGTGCCCCCTTTCCCCCTGAAAAAAAGCTGGCTACGCCACTGCTCAAGCTAACTTCAGCAAAGATCGAGATCACTTCACTCCAAAATAATAGTTTATCTACATTTGAAGCCTCTAACCTTTGATCCAAACACCCATGCCAACTCCCATACCAATGCTCATCTGAATGAAAAGAGAAAATGTGAATAGAATTTAAAACAATTACTAAACTCTCTTGGAAGTTTTTTTAAGTCACCTACTCTTACTTATTTAAGTAAGATCCATGTGTATATTGCTGATATACTTCCAGTGCAGCGGAGCGATATCTGCGGTGTGAGCAGTGCGTAAGCCCCTGATTCTGGGTCCCAAATCCAGTGAGCGCACGCCATCGGTCGCTGCGACTGGAAATATATCGATGGGCATTAGTGGTAAATAAATATCACTGAATAAAATCTGACACCTGACAATAATGCAGTCGCCCGGAATAAGGAATTAGTATTCATTCACAGTAAAATCAAGTAGTCAACTAGGCAGCACCGACTAGAAACTGGGAAGTCAAACTTATGACCCAGCGTTTTTACCACCAAGAAGTGGTTATTTCAGCCCCGTTAAAAAGTTGACTAAAAGGGGGTCCCAAATTCCCCCCCCCTGTTATTTTAAGAGTGTACGAAAATAACTGATTACAGCCATCCATTCATTCCGCTATAACCGTATTCCATACCAGCCATGTTGGTGACACGATAGAACCAATTCCAGTACTACAATTCATTCACAAATGTCAATGATCCCTGTGCAATCGCTAAACTTGAATCGATTGACGAGCTGATGTATTTTCCTGGAATGTATGCATCTTGTCCACCATCATGTCTGGTGGACTGACTCCAATATGAATACGTCTATAGAAGTTATGCCGTATTTCGATTAGCGGCCATCTTTGGGGAAAGTAATCTGGGAACTATACATTCACCTGTTACAACACAGGACCACATTCCATTTGGTCTGCCTGATTTATTGTTTTGGGCCTCCCAAGATGGCGCGTTAATCTGAAACACTGATAACCTCTATTCTTTGATTAATTCCATAGCAGCAACAAATCATACTGTAGCACAGACTACTTGGTTCAATTTGTCAACATTCTGTTTGAGACCCACCTGTAAGCTTCAAGTTCTCAGCCACAGAATCAATAGGGTTAGTACAGATACTGTTCAATCTGACAAATTCTGTTTGAGACCCACCTGTAAGCTTCACGTTCTCAGCCACAGAATCAATAGGGTTAGTACAGATACTGTTCAATCTGACAAATTCTGTTTGAGACCCACCTGTAAGCTTCAGGTACTTAGCCACAGAATCAATAGGGTTAGTACAGATACTGTTCAATCTGACAAATTCTGTTTGAGACTCACCTGTAACGAAAATGGAGATACTCGGCCATGAAGCAAGAGATTATTACAAAAGTGCCAAAGTGGTGTCATTTAGGACAGGAGGAAATAAGCTAATCTACTGATGCATGATAAAGGATACAAACAGGTTCAAATTAACTGAGAAAAAGTAGCTTCAAAAACTTGCATACGAACAAACTAAGCATGACCTGCTTTTAAAGCCAGTATTTAGCGATTTTCAAAATGAAACAAATTGCGCCCTATTTGTTCATTAAAGTTAAGTTTTTACTGTTGTATATTAGGAAATGGTGAAGTAAAGACCAGTGTAAATGGCACAGGCTAACATGCCGCGTGGAATAGTACAGCATTCATGTTTTTCTATAGTTGATGCTTGAACACTATTATACTAATGTTTTTACCTTCACTCCAAGGATACACATCCGCTACACCCTGAACTGGATCTGCCCCGAGAGTCTTGAACGTCTCGACTTTGGAAGTGGAATCACGGTCATGATGAAGCAAATACTGTTGAGTGCTAAGGACAACTCACTACGGAACGCAAATGCGATCAGGCTTGGCTGTTTGGTCAGATAGTCCAGCAGGGGGAGTTCGCTGATTGAAAGCCTTCTAGTCCAAAAGGAACAACTTACGAAGCAGAGGAACAAGAAGTGGATACCCCAACCCAAGGATGGAAGAATGTACTTATAGGCTGCTCCACTTCGCGATCCTTCTTTGCTTTGCAGTGGGTTGAACACACAGACGGTAGGATAAGCTAACTGACAATGACAGTCGTCCAAGAGAAAGGCGGAAAACCAGGAGTAATGGCCTTACTAAGCTATGAACACACCAACGCTGCGGCTAATTCCACAGCTTTTGACCGACATTATAGGTAGCAGCAGCGCCCAAACAAGGTTGTACAACGGACACATGTTGCATCCCGTAAAAGTTTCTGAGTTCAACAAACCTGCACTGTGTAGCAATATTGCCGTGGTCCGCATAGAGACCGACCAATTCCAATGATATTAATTTTATCTAGCGACCCATAATAATCGAAAAGGTGAGCAGTGGTATTTGTTAAATGAATTAGCACAAATATGAATACGGCCATATGGAAGCAAAAATGTATTGGCCTTTATTCCAGAGTCAGATTACCGACTAAACGATATGACGACTCGTCATGGCTCGCAACTTCATATTCTCCGTATACAAGTGTGACCAGAGGACACATCAGAGGCTCTATTCGGTTCCCACAAACAAGAAAACAGTTTCTTTTTTTTCTGAATACTTGCACTAAAAAGTCAGATTATATAAGATATATGTTGAGTACAAAATTAGGGATTATGAAACTCTTTTGTACAGAAAACTTCAGCAGATGAGTGAAATTCACCAAACGAAAGTCATCAGAATTTCCGTCATACCAAATACCATTGCAGTCGTCGGATGCCGGAATTTTTCACATATCTGTAAATATCAAGGTGGTCTTTCATGCAATTTGAAAGAGTATTGCTTTCTAGTATAAGTTTATCCAAATTGCTTCCGATATCAGATTGATCGTAAGCTTGTAAGCATTCTTTTGAAAAAATGTGTTTGAAAGGTCTTTATGTTTCCACTGACTATTGTTTCTTCCTCCAGTTAGGTTCAAGATGTAAAATAACAAGAATTTCATCAAAATATAGTTTCAACATTTCTATTCTCACTATAATTTAAAAATGATCACGTTCTTGCGCAGCACACATCCCATTTATAGAGTTAATATAAACGCTAGACTTTTTCGCATTTAGGGACAATTCTGCATTGTATTGCGAAGCTGGAGTGCATGAGAGAACTCGACAACTTCGAGTAAATGGGTCGAAGATCTCCTCTCTAGAGGGAACATGTGGAATTTTCCTATTGTATATTAATCGCATTTTCTTTGAATTTCCCACAGATACGAAATACTGGTTTCCCAAACATCCCCGGCCATGGCACAAGGACAGATAATAGTGTGTCAATGTCAACCCATGACAGGAACCACAGTGGATGTTTTTGTAAAATTCCCCAGGTGATGGACATATCCAAGCTGACGTATGATTCACATGCAGTCGATAAGGTGGATATTGCTGAACGTTTCCGGACAAGAGTCAATAGTGGAAGAAAAAAATGGCGCAATTGCTGCCAAGTGTAACATCTATAGACTAAATGACTTTTTTGCCATTGCAATTATCACGTTTTCCGAATTGATCTGTTAAATTGCGATCCAGGGTGGGACAAGGATATGTTGTTTTCGTGACATATGCACAAAATATATTTTTAAATTGTTGCCGTATGGATCAATACATCGCCAACATATTAAAAAAGATTGCGAATTTTGGATTTGCATCTTGAAAAGGATAAAATTTGCAACGTGTGCGAACAGCGTCACCGTGCCATGAGTGGACAATTACTGACCAAAAGTGCAGACTCTAGTTCGGGCATATATCTGTCGAATCAGCGACAACCAGCTACAAAAATGATGTTGAATAGAAAATGAAAAGGATGCGTTTGGGGTTATTTGGACAAAACTCGTAATAGTCCAAGCAGCAGTATTAAAAAGTTCGCACTCAGGATCACAACGGCAATGAATTGCTGATGGGTTAAAACCACACTTCCCTCTATGTTCTTCATCAAAGCGAAATTCAAGCTGTTTGTATTTGATATCTATGAAATAATTAAGAAGAAAACATATGTTAAGTGATTACTAACATTTATAAGTAAATTATTTTCATGTTGATGTCAGCGCTGGTAATAGAATATCGCTCTCGCTATAAAAGATCCTTTAACAAGACAAGCTAACGCAGGAATACTCAAGAGGTTCTATATAGATAGAGAGGCAAAACGTTACCAAATCTTTCAATTCCGCTCGCATGTTTTTGCCGACCACAAGAAACATAGAGTACCAACAATAGAAAGCATGGCTGTCTCCGCTTCTTCAACATACTGTAGGGTGCCGCTTTTGCATAACACTACTCGGTAGTGGATACAAATTAAGTATGTGTTGAGTTGGCCAGGTGTAATGGTAGTGTACCTGGATCATTGTGCGCAGTTACTCTTTTTTCCATTATTGCAATGCGCGCTTTGGTGAAAAGACTTTATTCAGTGAGCGGTATTTATTTCAATCACGACGACTGATGTGTCATTTCATTCGTTGTGGCCATGGGTAGGACAAAATTTAACCACCCAATAGCCACCCAATAGCACCCAACAACTGATTTTTTGGCGATTGTTGTATCGAATGGACATTATGTGTGTAAATACAAGCACCCAAACTGATAATTAATCAGTGCAATATTCAAAATGCAGCGCCCGCCACGGACGACTGGTTTTGAATGCGTTTCACCCCTGGGGTATACTTGTGGTGACTTTCTTTTGTTTAAATTAACCATGGACATAAGAATAAGAGGACCCGCAACGCACTAGCTTCAAAGACACTACACGTTGCCGCTTTTGTTATAAAATCCCAACATTATCCCATTTACCGGCTTAAGGTAATGCGATAATCACCCTCTCAGCAGGAGAGCTGCCAAGCTATCACTCAGCACGTGTGAGATTCTTGCCCAGAATCATGGTCCAGGACGCGATATTTTTTAGGATAAACAATCCCAGTATACCACATAATACTGATGTGTTTTATTGCACCGATTTTAATAAGTATTGAGACTGATAAAATCAAATAAAGTTTTCACGGGGACTCGAACCTGCAACCTTTCTATCTAATACATAATGCTATGTAAACCGAACTTGCAGAAAGGCGTTGTTTTGTGATACTTGAATCAATAATTTTACGAAATAAAGCTCATACACTACTGCTTACTACAACTATATGATAACAATCGATCGACCATGAACGTTGCAGTGACTACGAGGTTATTTCGTTAGGGTTGGTTATGCTAAAAAATAACGCGTCCAGGACAATAATCAGTTGAATTATTTCATAAGGCAGTTATACACTATTTTCTACTTCCCTCACCAACTCGGAAGTGTTTTCATTGCAATCTCTAACTCCAAAATAAAATCATAATAAAATAAAAGTTGTTCCAAGAGTAGGAATAGATCCCATAACCTTTCGATTTACAAGGCGTTTATGTCTTAATTACTCACGCAAATTTCATGAAAAGCGCCACTATGAAGATCGAGTTGAAAAATGCCCTGGACCAGATTTCGGGCCAAAATCTTATCACTCCATGATAATCAACCACGCGTCGGCTAATCAACAGTATGGTGGTATATCGGGAAGCAAAACCTCGCTCATAGCCCGCTCCAGGAGCGCTCCACGTTTGACCATACTCGGTAGTCCAGGGTGTCGCCTTGGGTTTCATGCTCCATTCTACTCTTTTACGGGATAAACTTCAATACGATGATGCATTTTAATTCCGTTATAAGACAAGATCTAGTGTTTAAAACCCGATCTCACAACTTATACCAAAAATGGAACGTAAATGGGAGCGGTCACGGAGCGTTCCCATGACCGCTCACATGACCGCTCCCATATTTATTGGAGCGCTCGGAGCGGACCGATGATCGAGGTTTTTGCTACAGATATACACAGCCATAAAACAGCCACAGCAACCGTGTCAACAAATTTAACCTTACCGAAAATTAATGCTACTACATTTGGTGTGTTTTTTGGAGGTAACATGACACGAGGGCACACTTGGGGCACAAATTAAGATATTACGTTTTGTTACAAGGTGCACTGAAATTTCATAAAACCTGTTCTTAATTCTTTAACCGACTTCTTAATTATTAACCGGAAGTTAAAACTACTATAATTTGTTGGATTTTAAGCTGAAATTACATGAAGGGGCACTCTTGGGCACAGATTCAGACATTACATTTTGTTACAAGGTACAATGAACTTTCACACCACCAAATTTTAAGAGTCGGAAGTGGTGAGAACATTTTCAAGTCATTTTCACAAGATGTTTAACGTTTGCTGGTCACATTATCACCCAAAATGAAAGCTTATTTTCTGCACTCATAGCTCTACAAAGAAACAACGGATTTTGATGCGGATGTGGGCATTTTCTGAAGGAACGTCTCTTCTATTTGGTGGCATCAATTTTCAATAAAACCATGGAAACTGGGTGTACTACGCGTGATCCAAAAACCCCTACAGCAAGGGGTCACAACATCCGGTGAAACTACATATTTGTGGGAGTTTTACCCGCTTGTTACTGCATCGATCGCGGTAAAGAGAATAGGATCACGTGTCAACAAAGGCGCGTCCGGTGTATGCACAACAAACGATCGAGTGCCTGACTTTTGTGGAGATGAATGGGTAATGGTTTAGGTAATTTGTGGCTTCGCGTTGTATGTCCCGCTTATCTACTAGGTGCATCACCGACCACCATTAGGCAAAATTAGAACACCCAAGTTTATGACGGGAATAAAGCAATACATAAATAGAATCACACAAGTATACCTCAGCTCATCAGAACTAACAAAATAGTTCAGCATATTAAGTTGTAAAATAGTAATTTCATATAAATCAATGGTGCAGTTTGTTATACAAAGGCGAGCTAAAACATGCCGTAAATAATATTATAGGAAATGGACCGCTCTGGTTTTGTCAGTTTACAAAATTTACAATCATTTTCTTCCCATAATCATCAAATTAAGTTATATAGAACACACCAAACGGACCAAGTACATGAAAATTAGAGAGTAAAAATCAGAATGTTTCAGGCTCAATTTACAAAACCCTTAGGACCCTTTACCAAAAACTGGCTCGCTGAGGTCAAAGGTCCGTAAGGGTCATTTCTGGTCTGAGTCAAAATACCTTTTTAAAATCATGAATCATGAAGCATGATTTTTAACGGTTTTTACTCATACCGTAGAGTGCCCTTATGACCTTTAAGACTCCCCATGCCGACATGTTTGTAACAGGGTCTGAACCTGCTCATATACTGGTCACATGACCATGCAACTTTTCATATAGCAGACCATAATTTTTGAAGATTTTTTACATTAATACCGGAAGTTCCCCTTTAATGACCTTTGATTCCCCCATCCAAGCACATCTTGGTGAAGGGTCTCAGGCTGCTTGATATGCATGAGGCCCGTGACCAATCTACCTGCATATAGCAGATATAATTTTTTGAGATTTTTCACATTCAGACCGGAAGGGCCAGTTAATGACCTCCGATGACCTATCGACCCATAAACTTTTCTGAGGGTTTCCAAGGCTGCTTCCTATGCCACGAGTCACGTTATCCATGGCCAATGTAATCTGCCATTTTTGGCGGGCGCCATTTTGAAAATGTCCCCAAATATGTTCTGCCCTCTATCTGAGGTACCTCTTCGGCTCATTTTTTTTGCGAGGCGGAGACCAGCCAGTATGAGCACATCCGAACTGACTGACTGACTGACTCCTCCGTATGAAAGTTGTTGCCTATGCCGATCATTTTACGTCTGATCAGTTTCAAAGAAACACCTTTTTAGCCTACCTCTTGAAAATCTTACAGCTTGTCGGGCCGTGCGTGATCGCGGGCATGGAAAAAGGATTTTTAAGGCTACTATAATCGTTTTTACTATTCACTAAAACAATCCAAAATAAGCCTCCTTTCAAATTCCAATTAAAACCGCAAGTACCAAGCATCACCCACTTTGATTTTTAGAACAGAGTATTAAAGTTCTAATTATAGTCGATCTGGCATCCCATAAATGTGTCAGTTGGGCGTATATGGGTGCATTCTTTTGGGCAACACTCTGTCAAGGCTGGCCCGCTTCGGTCCAAAAACCATTCGGCCCATGCGAATTCGTATTCAATATCAATTCGGTTCCCAGTAGTTCGGTCTCACGGCAATTCGGGCCAACGGTAATTCGGTCCCATTAGGAAAACGCGTGTTATAACAATAACGTGCGTGTACACCCCCTTAAAACCTTGGCCTAACCTTTATTACTAATCATGATCATACTTATAAGATATTTAATTGTGAATAATGTAAAAACATCATGAGTAGCATTCCATATAGTAGACCCCCTCATGGAAAAAACTTAGCTCCTTCACTTTGGAATTTTTAGGCGTGTTTTCTTAGTCTATTTTACCAGTCGTTTTGCAAACTTATAATTACATATTATGCTAATAAATATTTAAGCATGGAAATCTATAAATAAAGACCCAATAATTTGTCATTTTTTTGATCAATCACTTAGCTCAATTAATTCATCTTACCTTATTGGCACTGTGCCTTATTAACGGAAAGGAACGAGACAGTAAATAACAGTAGAATTTCGTGTCTGAATGGCAAAAACAGAATTATATTTGTCCTGCATTTTGTGACCAATAATGTAACAGATTACAATTTAGATAGTATTTATGGGCTTCGCCCGTTTGTTTTACACTTTAGCAGCAGTGGGACACGCGGAAGCGGTTCATCAAAACAATAGAGGGAAAGCAAAAAAAAAATGACAACAAAAATAATATATTGAACAAAATAACTGTAACATCTTGGGTTGGTAAAGGATTGTCCGCTATGATTGTGTACTCATACTACATTTTTAGGATTACATACATCGATCACCCAAAAGTAGGACTGGACTTTACGGTTTGACTTAGTCCCTATGGGGCTTATCTAGTCTACGGGAAAGGCCCTGGGATTCAACGAGCTCGCATAAGCTAGCAAATTGGTATTGTAACCAGTAACTGTAATACGACTGAAAACTCTGAAACATCAGGTTGATAATAAATCGATGGAAGCCCAGGTAAAATTCATTCAGCCATTCTTGACCCACTAGACACTCTCAAAGCAAAATTTTCATCGAGTGGGAAGGACTCGCAATAGGGGGCTATGATAGTTGTGTTGATAAAACAAAAAACAAGGGGGAAAAACGACTATGATATTCAGTGTACACAGATGTAGCAGAAAGAAGTAGAAAGGGAACCGATATCACAAAATGACAAAAATCGATTAAAATTGCACGTGTGTTCATTTGGTCGAATTGGCATGGGGACCGAATTGACGGATATGAGGCCGAATTGGTGAATATTTACTGAGACCGAATGTACGTGTTTATCCATTGGGACCGAATTGCATGGGGACCGAATTGAAGTGGGACCGAATTGACCATCGTGAGACCGAATTTACTGAGTCCGAATTGGCAACAGACAGCGGGGACTGGGGGACACACACAAACGTAAAAACGGTAAATGGTTACCGCTGCAATATTCTGTATTTACCGTAAGTAATTGGTATAGGTTTTACCAATATTTGACTGTCATGTGAGATGAAAAGAAGGTAATTTCATCTTGAATAGTATGTGAGTATGAAAGAAAGGTAATTTCATCTTTCCGCCGTTATCGATACTCAAAACTGCTTTTATGGTAAAGAATTTAGTATTCTGCTACAGGCTAACGAATCGGGCAACGTTAACGGAATAAACCACATGTTTAAAGGTGCCGTAAACCAAATTGGTTCCATAAACTTATTAACTACTCAGAAAGTTCACAACTGTTGGTTTACCAGGCCTGGACTCAGCTAGGCAAAAAAAAAAAAAAAATTATATTGGCGTCGTAACTGGACTGACCCTAAAATTAGGCCCGACCATACAGTTTTAAAAAACAAAAGCTCATTCAAACTGCGAAGTACATGACTGTTTTATATGCCGCCATTGTTCGATAAACTTTAAAAATATTATTTTCTCAATTTTATTGAGAAAAGATTTCCACGGGAAAAGATTTTGTTTACTATAAACGAGGAGAAAAGGGGAGATGCCCAGAGTTGTTATGCAGGTGCACCTGTTTAGATGGCACAAGCGGGGAAGTGGGGGAGTCCCCAAGATGCTAAAAACTTAGTAACTGAGTCTAGACTTGTTTATGTTTAAGATGAAAAACATTGCGAGACAGGAATTCCCCCACAAAGGTATATATGGAAAGTGAAGTATTAGATTGTAAATCTGATTGATGGTTGCACGTCAGGTTATGCATGAGATGATGTAATGTCTAGTTTTAGACTGGGATTTTGTGAAGTCAGTTATATATAGGAGATTTGAGCTAAGTCTCGCCGTCAGCAGTTGCAATCAGCTATTACAGTATGGATAGAGCTAGTTTTATC
>JAMKCH010018213.1:0-47363 GCA_023653785.1 Ophioderma brevispina
TCCGTTGCAATTGGGAAATTCTCGAATGAGTCCATGTTTATGTTTTCATCAGCTTTTAATACTTCTTACTTAACTTGAACCTTCTATGACCTTTGACGTTGGTATGTGACGCTTCACCTCATTATCATATGAAGGTTTCAAAGGCATCTATGATCCCAGGTCTGTATCATAGACTTTAACCTACTTAAATGAAAACCTTTCCTGAAACCTTTGACCACACAGCCAGATGGTCAGACAATATTGAGGACCCTGAGGATCCTGTTAATCCTTGCAGGCAACACATAAAATCAGTTGGCCTGGCCTGGCCTGATCAACCCAGCATAAAAACCCTAATTACCAATAGTTTGTGCCCTTGTCTGGCAAAACACAATGTTTCCATAAATTGCTGCTTTGTTATATTATTTTAGCATATAGTCTAACAAAGAGCCCCAACTAAGTGCATTCTGTGAACAAAGTATTGTAACTTAGCCACGAAAAAAAAGGTTTTTCTTCAGCGTCCTCCCGCACAATATCTTTTTTAACATTAGATTTAGTGGCTAGCTCTATGCGGCATCATCGATTTTATAACCCTTTTTACAATTGTTTTTTATTTCAAGCATACTCGAGAGTGCTTTTTTTTCAACCACTAAGTGTGTTGCAAAGTTTTTGGACCAGCGATATACTAAACAAACCCGTATCTCCTAACCATCTGGCCACGAGGAGCTTGTAATTCCCTTTACAGTGTGACTGTGTTGTACGTTCGTAGAAAACCTGTGTTTAGACTAGCACTCAACAAGCTCTTTGAGTTGATGTTGTTTTGCAAACGTTTGAGTGACATTAGCGATACAATAGTCGTTAGGTTGGATGTGATGGAGCTAGACACTGCGCATAGCTTTTTTCGCCGAAGAAGCTGATACACACTTTCTTTTTTTGGCCTTAACCAACCATTTTTGGTGAGGGGTCCATAAGGCCTTATTTTTTTTACCACACAAGTAGTCACTGTTTACAACTACGATATTCACAAACCTTTCATTTTTGCGAGATAAAATTTACTTTTACCTGTCCAAGGATCTCCACTCTTAGCTTTGATTCGCTGGTACCACAAGTCTGTAGGTTGGTGATGTAAAGCTACTGAAAGAACAACAGTCAAAATTTGCCACGGGAGTTGTAATCTTTAGTGTGCAAAAAAATAACTAGCTAACCTACTACATGTTGGTTGATCAAATATACTTTAAAATGTGGACAAGGGATTCCTAAAGAAGAACTGAACAAGCATTATGTACCGTAATGCCACTATGTAGTATGACCCAATCAAAATATAACTACTTCCATGCTTAAATTACCCACCCATACCGGCTCATTTCTTCAATGAAAACTGGTTACAACAACATGAAAGAAACAGTGTGCATACACAAGGGCTTGAGCTTGAGTCAATCCCACAATGCACCAGTTTTTGGGAATTTTCACCTCATAGGGTCATGTTATCCCACAAAAATCCTATCTCAACACATTAAAAACTCTCCCTTTTATGCTCATTTTAAGCCCACAAAGAATTAGTACTTATGGATTTTTTTCGTATGACATGAATTGTGGTTCTTAAAACTTTGGAATCACTTTTTATCCCTAAGTACTGGAATTTGTTTAGTACAGTACAGATATGGGCACATGACCATGCTTGTGGGATTGTAAACACCTCTGGTTCTATCCAATATTGACAGAACCTGCAACATCCTGCAAGAGGGTGTATCTAAAATTAAAACAACTCCAACAACGAAACCTAAGGACTGTGTACCCAAATTCACAGCATTGTTTAAATTTCCAACTCCAAGTGATGTCCGGTTTTTCCTCCCCAATGGACTAACCATAGTTCCTTACTATACTACTCCTGAACACAAAATTGGGAGTGCGAAACATAAAGAACATTGTTAGTTGAGGAACATACCATTTGCTGAATTGGGCCATAATTGCCTATGCAATCACAATATTAAGTGCACTCAGATCATACCCGAGGGTGTTTTTGAATCATCCCATGATGCATTGCCCTATACCGTACTGTAACAACACATGTCCAGTACTTTAGGGATCAAAAGTTTCCGCACAATTTAAGAACTGCAAGACATTTTATAATCATGCAAAAATTCCCTAAAGTACTAATTGCTTTGTGGGCGAAAAGAGTGGTTTTAAAGTCAGGGTTTTAATGTGTTACGATAGGATCTTTATGTGCACAGACTATTGATGTGTAATTTCCCAAAACTGGTGCAACTGTGGGATGGTGAACTCAAAACACCCTCTGTATCATACCTTTGTCCTAATTAAGATAATCATTATATCCTTGGTTCCTTGAGCATTTTTTTCAATTAACATTCTGCCCATTGATTACTGCTGCATGCCAGAAGTGTATTTGTCCAAGGCTATATCACTCTGCTTCACAGCAGCTGTGATCTGTTTAATGTAACAGAAGCTTATCTTTGACGCGGTAATGCCATTCAGCAGTGTAAGGGAACATGTAGCTTTAAAATCACTGCTTCAACAGCCGCTGTGGATGTAATTGTAAACAGCCTTCTCTTGAGATTAATACCACTCGACAATGCTAAGGGAACATGTAACTTAATACACAATGCTTCCACAGCGTGTGAGATGTAATGTGACAAGAGCTTTCTTAGGGTTAATACCACTCGCAACTAATATAAGGGAAATGTAAATTAATACACATGCTTCCACAGTAGCTGTTGATGTATGGACAGAGCTGCTCTTAGGAGATAATACCACTCAACAATGCTAAGGGAACATGTAACTTAATACACAAAGCGTACACAGCAGCTGTGAGATGTAATGTGACAGAGCTTCTCTTAGGAGATATGCCACACAACAATGCTAAGGGAACATGTAACTTAATACATGCTTCCATAGCAGCTGTGAGATGTAAGGTAACAGAGCTTCTATTTGGAGGTAATGGTAATCATAAATGCTCAGGGAATGTAGAGATAATATGCATCCTTGACGTTACTACTGGTGAAGAGGATGGGAGATAGGTGGTACTGCCTATGGATAAGGAGGTTCTTTGAGCACGTACTGACGCGCCTATGCCGGCAGATACTGAAGGCCAAAAACATCTTGGTTGGTTGATCCCTTCCATCCACCCGCAACGTTGTAACCAACAACCTTTCATTCCTCCCTCACTTCCCCCCCCATTGGATTCGAGCTGGTAAACACGCCCCTCAGTACTAAGAAATGGCAATATTTAATTGACAAGTTATAGCATAAATTTGTGTTGGTCCTAGAGGGCAGCATATAACAGTACCATAAAGATTACTAGCCACATTTTTAAAGAGTGCCCCACAATTTAAAATGTGAGATTTATGCACAGTGGTGTTGGTAAATTGTCTAGTAAAATATTACCGGTGAATGGTAATGCTCAAAAGTGTACATGCGTAATAGAAGAGAGAATGTTGTATTTAGATTCGGGATCCCCGATCCTAATTCAGTTTTGGAAACATAAAATTTTTGTCTATCCATTATGAAAATAGAACAATCTCACCCCCCCCAGAAAATTATCCATAATTGACTTGTGTGATCAACAGAATAGTAAATGGATGAGTGTTGACACAACATAGGGCCACTACTTTGGGGAGTATTTTCTGGCTATCATATTGGAATAACATTTTCAGTGGCGTTGCATTAATTCGGATGCCACACATAGAAAGTTCAAGCTTTACTATAGGTAATTACCAATGCAACTGTGCAAAAAAATCTCAAATTTTTTTAAAATGGGTTGTGCCCTTCAAAAAAGTGCTTCAGCTCACCACTCACTCACTCACTCACTCACTCACTCACTCACTCACTCACTCACTCACTCACTCACTCACTCACTCACTCACTCACTCACTCACTCACTCACTCACTCACTCACTCACTCACTCACTCACTCACTCACTCACTCACTCACTCACTCACTCACTCACTAATCACTCACCCACCCACCCACCCACCCCCTACTCGCCCATGACTAAATCTTCATACTGGTGTCCCCTAGGGCCCTAACTGGTAATGTAAGCCCCTGTGCCAATATTCAAAAAGCCACACTAACTTAAGGGGTCCCCTTAAATTAAGGAAACCGCGTAAAGGAAATCCTTAGTATTGCTCATTTACTCTGACAGTGTTTACCATTTATATATCGTCATGCTGACCTACACTTGAAACAATATGTTAAATAGGAAAAAATACTTCTTCATAAAATTGATCATTATTTAGACACTGTCAGTTTGTACCCGTGCTTTTTGGAGAACCAATGCAAACTATAAAATTAGGTTTAGAAAAACTTGTGTAATTTAAGGGCAACTTTAAGGGGACCTATGAGGTCCCTTACTTGAAAGTTGCCCTTAAATATGGAGTGTTTAAAGGGATTCAATTCATAAGTTAGGTGGAAATCTCAAAATTTCTCATATTGTAAAGTGACAGGGGAGATTTTTTTGAGGATACACAAATTCTCTCAAATTTCACTGGATTGGTTGTAGACTACCTACCGAGAACATTTCGATGTTTATTGGAATAAAAAAAGAAAACCTCAAAGCTTGTTTTGAACTTGCCTGCTATCATAATCGTCCCATAGAAAACCATGCTTTGAATTTCTGTCGTGCACAACAGAAAATACTAAATCATCATCTTATTACATAAAGATGGCGTATTCGGCTCATTGACTTCAGTTGTGATCTAATACATTGGTAAGCATTCCAAAAAACAGGGGTTCAACAAAAATTGGGGGCGCTTCTTTCTGGAAATGTCCTCATGTCTCTTTAAGGGAATCTCTTAGCAAAGTTGCACTTAGGTGTGCTTTGTGAATATGGCCACTGGCCCCTTAATGTTTTCTGAACCACCTTGACCCCCAGAGGTCACAGGTCAATAACCTCAGGGCCCAGGGGTCAGAATGTAAACCACCTGTATGCCTGTATATTATTCCAGAAGTATACTATGTGGAGTTGGAGTTTTCCCCATACTACATTTATCTTTTATTTTAGTATCTTTTGTGATTAATAGGAATTAATTCAAGGTGACTGTTCTGATCGTTTTTGCCTCATCCCCCCAAAAAATTCAAATAAGTGGTAACAACAATAAAAGATATGAAAGACCACATTTTTTCTCAATGTCATCCTGAAATTTCAGTCTTCAAATCTATTTAAATCTATTTCTTCCCAAGATAGAGACCCAAAAAATGCTGTTTTAATGGTTAACCATCAATATTTGCAGTGGTGAATAGGGCTTTGCAATATGCATTATCGCTTCTACCATCAAAACCGCAAGTATGTTTCCCATGAAACTTGTTGGTGAGCATATGCAAGTATCAGGCTCTCAATATCACGCAGAGAACACAATACACTTAAAATCGGAACAAGCAATTTTCCTACGTTGTAACTCACCATATTTGGAAATGCCCAGGTGCTTCCGATGCTACATTAAAATTCAGTGATGCACTTGATATATCTATAGACCTGCATATGAAAAACAAAACTGTAGTATTTCTAAGGAATTATCCTCAGTTCTTTCCTACTTCTTTGTCTCTATTTTGGGACCTTGGTTAGTACTCAATTTCAAAACAGAACAATAAAACAATCACCTCAATCAACTACATGGTGCTAGCTGCAATTAAGAGGGATCTACAAAACTGTATAATATGGCAGCGCCCATACTGACTCATCTTTTTGATGTTGTTTGGGATATTTATATGCTCTATCTGAAATAAAATGGGTACCGTATTCGACCTATTTAGCGCCCCTCCCCTCATAAGCGCCCCCTCGGACCATTGCCGACTTGCAATCATGTCTCAATTAACCGCCCCTCCATTTCGGAGAGGTTCACTGCTCTGAACACTCCACTTTTAGTCCCGATTTTTGTTTATTTGTACTAGTATCTTTCGGCGTATTTCTCAGGGTAATATTTACACTTTTCAAGGTTATATTTAACACCTGTAAATACATCCACACCGTAGCCAATGCTGCGATATATCAAGTATGGATTCGAGAAATCAAGACGGCTACTTCACGCAATTGCTATGGTGTGGACGTCATCCGACGGCGTGTTATGCATATCCAACATTATACTGGTTCGGCGTTAAACGGAAAGGAGAGATCGAGATGGGGTAAACCGACGGCATGTGCTGTTATCAATTTAGGGAATCATTAACTGTTTAAACGTGGCTCTCAAAATGTTTTAGACATTTTGGGCATCAAAAGTTGCCAACAATTCTAAAAATGCTATCTGTTCCCCGTCTGTCCCTGTTTTATATAGTCTTTCATTGTTATTTTCACGAATGTTTTTGATGTCACGTACTAGCTATATCCGATGGTGAATGTACAGCGAAATCTGTCAATCATGCATCCGAACTGGTACACGTAAACTATCTTTGGCCAATCACACTCGACATTCATTATGACGTGTTATATTATTATCATACGTAGTACTACAAATACCTGTTTTTCCAAGAGCATGATGATGAAACTTGCGACATGACCTTCCTAAATACAATACAAAATAAAGTTCCCCTTCACTCATATCATTCATGAAATTCAACTTCCAATAATGCTGTACGTTGATATTTCCAAATTAAAATTTTGAAAGATGTGACACAAGAATTACTATATGTTTTGCTGAACGTACGACACTGACCTTCGACATCTCACTCAACTTTACTTAACCCGCCCTTGCTGAGACATGAACATGATGAAATGTCGCACCTGGCCGTCGGCATTCCATGCTAATTTTTGGTTATACCATTTTTTGTAGGGGCAGGAGACAATTTCTGATGAAATTTTCAACATTTTGGTTTATTTTACCCATAATAAAACCTATTAATTGACGATTGCTGGAGCAAATAATTACACATCTTACAGCAGTTACAAAGTGAATACAAAAAGAAATGCCTGGGGCGCGTGATATAGGTATATTATTTGATAGCCACACAAACAAAATCGCCAGGCCCTTTACAGAAACTTAAGATGCAGAACATATCTAGATGGAACATGTGTTTATCGGAGTTGGGGATTTCCCCATTGCATATCTAATTTGGTCCTACCATTTTGTGAAAGGTGAGGCCGTTGCATAATAGTTCCCTGTTGTTGTTTTCATTTTGGTTGTTTCATTGTCCGATTCTTTTTAATCATATTTTAAGTCTAGGTATAATAAAAGTTCGCCGACAATTACAGATCGTACATCAGGTTTAGCGGGACATTTTCCCTACACTCAATTGCGCTGCGTATCTATTGCTAGACTGACGGATCCCCCGATTTTTCTGCTGTGGCTTTCGGGTTTAATCTTCCTTGGGCGTGGTGACAAGTACTTGTATACTAACGCGATCAGTGTGCTCACTTGGGATGCCTCCGATACAAGCGACAAACGATATTGTTATCTACTCTGGATACTATTCTGCTAACATTTTCATTAAAACATTTCCATTATTTAAAAGTAAGTTAAAGCATTGTGAAGGCTAAAAAAACGTACCAATGCTTACATAGAAGTTAGGTGTAGCAGGCGTGTAGTTAAAGCTTTCTAATGGGGATTTTGCGGTCAAAAGTAACTTACGCAAGTATACCTAAATTAGCGCCCCCCCTAAAACGAGTGACTTAAGCGCCCGGGGCGCTAAATAGGCCGAATACGGTATTTAAAAAATGTTACATTTCCAGATGATATCATGACTGAATAAATAGCTGGGTACATATTTTGTTTATGAACAATTTATGGTGCTAGAATTGCATTTCATGGAGGTGCCAACACGGCAGTTGTCTTTTAATTTTATCAGAGTGTACATGGCTACAGGGAAGAAAATACTGATACTGAAAATACACGGATAAGAAAAAGTCATGCTTTTTGTGAATTACTGTTTTCACTGTAAAATTGCATTATGTCCATTGAGGTTATTTTCAAATGTATCCTTATATTACATATGTTATATGAATAGTAGCTACACTGCAATTGGTCAACCAGCCAGACAGATAACCAGTCAGACACACAGACAGCCAGACAGACAGACAGATACACAGACAGACACACACACGAGCAGACTATACAGACTGTCCCCCCAAAAAATACAAACTAAAAATTTTAGAAAATATATACTCTTTATTTCTGTGAGATATTTTGAAATTTGATTTTATTTTTAGTTCCTAGGCGAAATCCTCATTTTTATTCCATTCAATTTGATGCACCCTAACTGGAGATATTGTCAATTGAACACAAAGGATAAAATGCCACTTGGGCCATTGTCAGTTGAAGGTTAAAGGTATAATGTGTGTAACATCTTGTGGGATTAAACTGTTTTCAAACAAGAATATTGTGGAGATCAGAGTGAATGTATTTACATGCATTGAACTAATCAATATATTATTTTTCAAACCGTGAATGAAGCGCGCCAGGAAATTTATTTGGGGGGGGCAATAATCACGAAATGTAAATTTGGGGAATTTTACTGCTGAAACTAAGGGGACAGCCACAAATCTCTGCTGGGGGGACAAATGTCCAGACAATGCTCTATGGCGAGGGCAAATTTCCTCTCCCCATTCCTCACTACCTCCAAGATGCCAGAGAGGAACATAATGAAGAAACCAGGGTTGAACAAAGAACAATAAAGGAAAGGATGGTTGGTGTTCAAAGGCCTCAGTTTACTTTCAGCAAATGTGTTTTTATGGTTCTATGTTCTGCTGAAACCTGGAGTAAGGCCAAAACAACAAGACTGTTTGGAATTTAATTTTCCAATGACACATTATTTTATTGGCAATTGTGACATTAATAACCTTATAAATCACAGTAGGCAGCAACTTTAATGTTATAACCTATTTGTTTAAATTTTAATTTTCATAAGAATGTTTTGAAGTTGATTTTCAATGGCAACTGTTGATATTGGATACTAGGTGAAACAGGACCAACATGTTTTTCAAGTGTCTTTGATAATTGGCCATAACTCTTGAACCAGACCCCCAAATTACACCAACTAAAAATCTCATGAAAGCAGAAACGTTCCTTAAAAAGAATCCGTTAATGTCCAGTTTAGAAGAACTTAAGTTTTTGGTCAAAAAAAATAATCTGGGGGGGGGGGGAAGTCTGTACAGCTTGCAGCATGAGTTAAAATACTTTGTAGCATGAGTTAAAATACTTTTATCAAACTAGTTACTTTAATGCCAGAAGGCATTAAAGAACATGTTTAGATATTTGCATGTGTTAACGCCTGTACACTTTTTTGCATACTTGCACAAATTTAGTTGCCAGTAATCATACTCCAGATAGTAACCTGGTAACAGCCATTAACAGGAAGTTAACTTACCCTAATGGAATAAGATCATGTGGTGTCCGGTAATAGTACAGTCTACATCTTTGGTTGTCATATACAAACCTGTTAAAAAGTACATACAAAAATCAACAAGCTAAGACAGGACATTTCAGCTGTGTGTGTGTAGGCATGTGTGTATGTGCGTAGGTGTGTGTGTGTGTGTAAGTGTGTGGGGGTGATCACAAGCATGTGTGAATTGCTTTGGGCAGGCCCCAAAATTTACCAAATTCAAGGCCAGCATGCACGGGCAACAAGTCTACTATAGTCGTGTCCACACAGAGGATGAAACCCCTGGAGTCGATCGCGGTTTTTGACCGTGTGGACGCATTTTGAGTTTTAAACTCCAGAGATATATCAACGGTCTAGTGGGGTTTAAAACTTGGGGGTGAAACTCAAACTGCGATAACACTCCGGCATGTTTTGGAGTGTCATGCCGTGTGGACAGCTTCGGGGGATAGTGAGCGGAGGTGACCTCGCAAGGTCATATTTGTTGACAAACTCCTGTGTTTGAATATCACGCGCGAAAGTCTATAGCTTCCGGTATGTTGACTTTCAGTCTACACTCCGATATGCAAAGCAAAGGAGAATGGTCAGGGAGATGATTTCAGAGTTTTGGCTATCGTGTGGACACAACTTGGAATGAAGTAAAATAATTGAATTTAATTTTCACCTCCAGAGTTTCAAAACCTTGGAGTTTTTCAGCATGTATAAGCCATGTTCATATGGCTTATACATGCTGAAGAATACTCTGAAACAGTTGGGGGCATCAGGAGGGAAATGTCTAGGGGCAATGGCTTCTGGCCCCTGCAATTTGAGGCCTGGTTTTTAATTCACATTGCTTCTTTCCTATGCTTCACCAAAGGATTCTTTCAGTTGTGTTTTTGAGGAAGTTATTGATAAGTCGTAACAAGCAACACAGCTTGTATGTTATGTGAAAATGGACAACTTCCTTGTGGGGTGAATCAGAACACTAATTAATATACCGGTATAAATAGAAAGTGGATTAAAGTTTAAGACAACAGTGCTATTACAAGTAAAACAAGCCCAATGGCAACTCCAAACATTGAAGAACTAATTTTCAAATTTTAAAAATAACAAAGAAACAATTTTCAAAGAAATGGGAGTTATGCTAATTTAGACCTAATTGTTAATGAATTTTAATTAGCAATATTTGATCAATGTTGGGGCCAAATTAGAACAAAACCATTTTGCCTTTAAATCACTGGTTGTGAAAAAGAATAAGAAACATGCTTGCCCAAAATTAAAATACATAAAATAAGTTTGGTACATGTACACAGCAGTGCAGAAGCCAGCCATCATAATCTTTAGCATGCAAACCCTATTATCGGCTGGAAAATACATGTTGACTCCATTTCTTTGTCTGCAATGTCGTGTGAAGGTTCACAGCAATACCAGGCTGGTGACGTAAGTCATGTAGGGGAGCAATCTAAGCCGAAAGTCGCTCCGTTAAGCAAAAAAACGCATTTGGAGTACAGATAGGAATGTTCTGGCTTAAATTATTGTTAAATATAGAAGATGTCTGGAAAAGTTTTTTTACAAGGATTTTGCATCATGTTTTCGGAGTTATGACCTAATTAACATAAATTTGCAGATTTTTGTTTCACACTGTGTTTCTTTTTCCGGGTGCACAACACTTTAATAATTTCTCTCGTGTTATTTTTTGTTGCGTTTGAAGGCAAGTTGATTGCTCTATCTAACACCACTGTTTGTGATTAAATGTTGCTTTTCAGGTGTGTATTTTTGAATAAATTATGCAAATTTTGATTTTTTAAACAACTTGACTTGACCAACTTGGTTGTTTTATGATTTCCTCACAAACAGAATTCCAAACCCATGGAAATTTGGACTGCAGGTATTCGATGAATATATAACACCTCCACAGTCGTAAACGTTTGACTTCAATAAAAAAAATGAAGTTACATTACCAAATATACAGGCTTGTATTTGGTTGAAAAATTTCCTTCAAGATACTACATGTGACAATGCAGCCTGTGTTCTTTCAATCAGCCACGTGTGGATCCCAACATTTAACCATTATCATCATAGTGCGTACGTGTCAATAGAAGGAAGCCTATTGTGATGTATAAAACCCCAGCAGGCGGGCAGCCGTCCATATAGCCTGGAAAAACCAGGTGTGTAATTATAAAGCACGTTTGGTCGTCTAGGAGTTTGAATGTGCCGCCTGGAATAGAACACCCTGTTAACATTAATGCAGTTTGTTTGTTATTTTAATAATTAAAGAAGACGTATGTCGATAATAAGAATAATGTGGATTCATAGAGTGTTTCTATTTAGTGACTTGTGGAAGAGTGCTATTGATACTTGTTGAGGTGTTTTTATGATTAAAAATAACAAAAAGACCCCCATGCAGCATTCCAATATTCAATGATTTTTCAAAATAGCCCTAATTATTTTTTCCTGTTCTTTGTGTGTAAATCAGGTATTTTGTAATAAAACCAATCCGGAGTGGTTTATTCTATTGGCTTAGATAACACAACTGAAGTGCAAGAAAAAGAAAATACACCAAACCATCAGACTTGCATTAAATTTGCTGGTAAACCATTCATCGGGCCATTCATACTGGTCCGTGGCTTAATTATTAATGTTAGGGGCCGAATTCTATAGTAAACAAAGCAATAGATCAACGCAGTCCATTAACGAAAGTCTTTTTCATGTGGGGGTGGACGAAAAAGGTTGATTTGTTTGTATGCTAAAAACGCTTATCGTCCGACAGTTGGAGCAACATGTTCAATATTTTAGGGCTTCCTTTCTAAATTGGTCAGAGAGGAGCAAAGACTTCATTGTGATTCTGGTTGGTTCCTTTTTTAACATTTATTACAATTTCTAATGTACTAAGAAAAATTCACACATGCAATTACAGTTGGTTATGATTCTTTCACAAAAACAATCAGTTTGAATAAACGTTCAATTTGGTAACACATTATAAGGAAAATATCTTCACCAAATTCAAGTACCATTGGTCAATCACAAAGAGTCACGTTATTGTAATCACTCTACAATGTCTCAGTTCATGAACATAAGAAACTGCTCAAAGCTTTTGTTTTACATCTCGAAGGTAATTGATTTTGCACAAATACAGTATACTCGACGTCCATAATTTGCGAGAAGAAAACCAAATCATCGGGATCTTTATCTCCTTCACAAGAGTTGTGATACGGTAAAGCCATGTTACACACTTTAGTTTACTTGAATAACAGCAAGTATATTCAGTGAACAATATATATCAATTATATTATAATATCTACTAAAACCACGTTTAGCATGGGATTATATGACTTTTGACTGTCTAAATGTGAGGACCGCCATCATCATTTTGATTTTGCTTATATTTTAAAAGAAACCTAGGTCGAATTCATATTTGCACCATAAGAAAGTAACAAATTCACAATGTGTACTAAAGAATAAAGCATAATACTGCACTTTATTGGGGATAGTACAAACGAAAATCGTGATTGCATTATTTTTAGGGACACCGGATTGTGAAATCTCTCGTTTAACCCTTTAAGGGAAAGTAGTACTCTATGTGGTCTCGAAATGTTTGAAATTAACAGGGAGGACAAACTTCAATTTAATTTAATAGTTGTCATTTTTAAAACTAATATTGGTATCAAAATCATCAAAATTTAATTGAATTTGATTCGGAAGTGTGTCAAAAGTTGGACAAATTATTTGGGTGAGCTCCCCGATGGCAATCTGATTTTAAGTCATATAGGAGTGGGTTAGGTTTTTCTTTTTAAAGGTGCAATGAGAGATCTACATAAACTGATGTTAAAGCTTTCCGTAAAAAATAACCCTATCTGAAAGGATTAAGCTGAAAAAGGTTTCTTGATACAAAATTTGAAATTTATATTTCGTATAGGAGCAAATATGAAATCAGCCTATGTTTTTATATTGAAATATAAGCAAATCAGAATCACCGTTTTCCCTCTCTTTTAAGGCATTTCTGTAGCCCAAATACAAGTTAAGAAGCTATATAGGTCTAGTCTGTGTGAAATACATTATGACACAATATTTGGGTGCCTCAACAACTCTTGTTGCACCTTTAAAGGCGAATTAGGATTTAGTTGTAAGGAGCTCATAATGGGATGAGATTTTATACAAAAATCCATCCTCCTCATGAAGTCCCTTACCACAGATCCCATCTCCAGTACGAGGTCCTTACAACCCAAAATTCCATCTCCAGTATAAGTTCCCATACCTTACCCTTTCTTTCACACTGTTACAAATGTTCAGTAAAAAGACTGTTTGAATGGAGCTGGGATCACACAGTGTAAAACAACGTTTTTTTACAGTTGTTTGCCCGTTTCGAGTCCCGCGGCCTTTTTACAGTTATTTTGCACGTTTCGAGTCCAGCTGACAGACAAAACGACGTTTTTTAAGAACATCTTTTAACAGTGCATCTCCATATGGGGACTCGTCGTTAACTCCTAACACCTTTTCACACTAAAAACAGCGCGGTATCTTTGAACCGTTATTTTAAGGAGGTTAAACGTTTAACCCCTTTGTGGTAAAAAGTGTAAATTGACAATTTTGTCCTATTTTTACCCAATTAGTTTTAGGAGTGCTATAGTTGACAAGGTGTTTTAGTGTGTATGAAGGTTCTTAAAAGATGATCACGTAAACTAAATCTAGCCTTTCGATGAAATTAATATGTGGTTAGCAACAATCATAAAGAACTGTTATTATTCACACAAACTTTCCGAAAAACCTTCAGTGTATATGGTTTATCCTAACCCCCCCTAAATAGGAAGCGTTGCTGTAGTTCGAAGTGAAGAACGCAAAACCCAATATCTATAAATACGTGAACTCTCATCATTAATATATCGTCTCTAATTTATATCATGAATGAAAGGAAAACATTTAAACAGAGGAATATTGTACGAAAGAAACGCAACGAAAACAACAAAGAAAAATTCACTTAATTAGCTTCAGTATTAACATACACGGTAAAAAATATCGTCAATTTTACAACAGAATTTACTTGTCAGGAATTCTGCTAACAAATTCCTGCAATAATTACAGTATATTACTCTAAAAATAAATTTAAATCAAAATACTTGAATAGTGATTTTGGCGAGTCCTACAGAGATTGTGAAATGTGTAGGGAATAATGTCTACTGTCTAAAACCACAATGATTTACATGGAGCTGTATCACAGTTTAATATGAGGACCACCATATTCCTCAAAATTACATCAGCCAATCATTTCACTGAAATGAAACACACATTGCACCACGTTGATGAACACTTGAAAACTTAATAGGGGTATCAACAAATGTCAACCAAGTTTTTTACGGTGCGTATAGAACGGTTGTGTAAGATATTTTAGATTCAAATTACAGTTGCTGTTAAAGAATATACGGAAAAATGTGCCTGAAACCCGTATTTGTTTATGAATTTGAAGAGATCCACTTATAACAACAAGTCGGGAAATTGGACATAAATTTACAATATTTTCCTCTTTTTCAAATACAGTAATTTTTCATTTGTTTACAGAAGTTCCTTTTACTTATGCTGTCATTTTGCAGTGTATTTGCGTTTAAAATTAAAATTATTTCATGAAAAATTCATTTGATCAAGTGTGGGAAACCAAATATCTACCAACGTGGAAAAAATATCTACCAAGTCCTCTTTTCAGAACTGCCTTTTTACTAGGGAAAAGTTAATTCCTAAAATTCAAAATGGCGAAAAGATATATAAAATGTTAGTAGCTCATAAATTGCAAACGAGAAGATATTTTTTTTCTTCAAATGACGGCCCACAAACCACGCTGTAGAAAACTATAGGAATTCGTGACATGTGTCTGAAAAATAAACTGTTAAATAAAAAAAAGTAAATTGAAGTATTAAAGAAAAATAGTCTCCTTATGAGCATCTTAATTGAATATTTTATTCGATGATATGACCATTGCCTAACTAAAAAACAAATGATTTCCATTCAACATGAGTACAAGTCACACAGAATATTCGAGCATTACTTGTATTCTGCCATTGTATAGGAACTCACAAGAGACGGGACCAGCGCTGATATCCCACTGGTGGCTTAAACCTGTTAATCTTTTCGTCAATGACACATTGTTGCATCCCATGCAGCGCGTTGAATCAGTGATTTGCACTGGGGTTTTGCGTTGGTAAATTCGAAAAAATATGATCGCAGGGAGGTTAACTGAAACTGTACGGCAATAGGAAGTCATAGTTTATGAAATTAGGGTTGTAAGTCAATAAACCATATCATTACGTTTTATGATGAAGAAATCGAGGAAATTCTAGAAAAAATCGAGTAAATCATGAATGAATTATGCAATTCGACCAAGAGCGAGGGATTTGCCAAATAAAAGGTATGTCGTGAATTCGGAATATGGCTACAAGTGCAGAAGTCGCATGTGAAAGATTACTTCGTCTTTAAGTTAGGAGCAGGATTTTGTACAAGTACTAAGTGTTAAAAAATTGTGCAAATTTATGTTAATCAGCTATTGTTTTAAAATGGTAAGTGTAAAAACCATGTAAAAAACTTTTTGGGGGACTTCACATATTTATTTCATTTTATCAAAAAAAAATCCTATATGTTCTCCACTTTCCGGTTCAGTGCGTTTGACTTCGATCTGCTCCCCATAATGTAGTAGTATCATATTACGCGCCGTGTTTTAATCATGCCCTCAATTCCTGGTGCGCTCATACAGCTCTAAATGCCCTACAGTCGATACTAGATTTATGGTGATTTCAAGAAAATTCTCAAGAGCAGAAAGCCCAACCATAACTGTGAAACCCCCAAAGGGCACAGTCAGACAATCAAAGAACCATTAACCCTTGAATCATTCGTATACTATCCGTTAGACAAGGAATGTTTGTGTGTGGAACTTTGATAACGTGTATTGCTAGAGAGGTTCCTGGTGGCATGGAAAATCAAATTTGTAGAAGACACAACGTATAGGGAAGGTCTTCTGGCCGCTGTGAGATTGGTAATTCCACAAACTACAAAAGCTGTTTTGGCAAACAAAGTTGATTGATGAAAATGCAATTGCGACTAATTATTCCAAGGCCATAATATAAGTTTTATAATTATGATAGGATATTATGCACCACTTGAAATATCACCATAAAATCAAATTTAATCAACCAATTCATTTGAAATGTGGTTCTTGTAAACTAGAATAAGCTAGAGGTTCACTTCTTGTGTTTTTTTTTAATTTTCCTAATTTTTGAAGTAGTATTTCTAGCCAAGATGGTCAAACTACAAGATGTAATTTTTAACTAAAATCTAAATGCTCTCATTAGATTTTGAATTTTTGAGAAATATAAAATGCCTATAATTCAAACCTGGAAATTAAAAATTAACAAGAGGATTTTCTTTAATAAGACGACGTTTGTTAAGACTGACAGTGTAGTTCTTTCAAGAAATAACTAGTATAAAGATTGGAAGTCTAGTATTTCTAAAAAAAAATCATGCAATTATTGACATTGAAGTACTACTAACTACTAATAATCAGTTTTTATATAGCGCTTTCTCACTGTAAACAGTCTCTAAGCGCTGTTGTCTATTATTAATATGCCCCATCAGAAAATCGTCACAATCATTTCGCTTCTTCATAACATGACGGCTCCCCAGATTTTCGCTTGGGTCAACGAGGCAATTGAGATTAAGTATCTTGCACAGGGACACAAACAAGTTGGACACCAGGTTGTCACTTTACAGCCAATAGCAGATTAAAGGGGCACTGGCAGATCCTCAGCCTCGACCACACCTTTCACACCATCAAACCTGAGATTTTGGTACCAGTAGAAAGCATGTATTTTTCTCATCTCATCTGCAAAATATTTTGACTTCTTCCCATTATGGTGCTACAGGCTAAAATGTGGCTTGTTTGCCCCCGACAGAATTTGTATGTGCTTATCTACCAGTAGGACATTTATTGCATCTTTACAAAACTATCACACAAATCTCATTCACAATAAGATATCAACTTAGTTCTCATCAAAATTACATACAACGTAATAGCTCATAATATCTATACTAAAACCTCTTTGCAAGCAAGAATACCTGTCAAAGTTACATAATAGCTTGACACTACATGAAGAAAATACCTCTATGCCCCAACTTCGCCAAGCAAGGATACCTGTCAAAGTTACCTCGTACATTTAGCTCATGACATGAAGTAAAGTGCTACCTCGATGTCCCCATTTGCCAGGATACCTGTCAAAGTTACATAACTCGTGACATGAAGTGCTACGTACCTCTATGTCATACTTCTCCAAGCAAGGATACCTGATGAAAATACATAATAATTCATGACACGAAGTAAAGAACTATATACTTCTATGACGTAACTCCTCCATGCTAAATGAATGAATGACTGTAACTGATATAAATATCTTGTTGCACCTAAGGAATTGGCATGTGTCTTGTATGCATCTAAAGATAAAATCGAGGGTTGAAAATCAGAAGGACGTAACTCAGCACTAAAAGAAATATTAAAGAATTTCTTTAATTCTGCTGTAATACTGCTTTTGAGAAATGTGATGTTTAATATTTTCTACTAAGCAAATCTATTCATTACTCAAAATGTAAACATCTCATAAAGCTCATACATGGTACTGTAAGCAAACATTATATAAACTTTAGTAAACAAAGAACAATTTTTAATTATGAACAGCAGAATTAAAGAATTCTTTAATATTTCTTTCAGTGATGAGTTGCGTCTTTCTGATTGTCAATCCCTCGAATTTGAATTGAAGATTAGCCTTAAAAAGACACTCTCTCAACGTCCACTCTTTAAAGTAACTTCCAATAATTATGACTAATTAGTGTAAAAAAAATTGCCTGAAAATCACAATAAGTTAAAACTCACCCAACAAATGAGTGGAACAGGAACCTGTCCTGCAACCTTAAAAAGTTTTTCAACATTGAAAAGTAAATGTTCAAAAATCAAACTTCAAATTGAAATTGTAATTAGCAATCGAATCACAGAAAAACACGAAAAATGAAAATAAATAAATGCCATATAGTGACTCCTATTACTCAACCCACTACCAGTTCAGTAAAGTCACTAACCCGCGAGCAATTAAAGCTTGTAGAGCCAAACACTTAAAATTGGGGTGTGGTGGGAGGGTTACGAAAAACTCGTCGTACATCAACAAGGCTTGCGTATTGAGACACATGATCTCCTAACTCGGAAACACAATGAGAGGAAGCGATTTTATTGAATAAAATGGACTAAGCCACAACAAAAGAATTAGTAAAGTAAGTGTAAACCAAATTTGGTTTTAATCGGTTTTGGCCCCGCAACCGGGGGTGCCGGATCACCTCACTTCATAGCAATCGCCCTTACTCCTCCTTCCACTCGCCCGATTCAACGCATCCCCATCCTCAACCACCCTCCTACTCTCCTCCCCACTTGCTTCCTCCATGTCCTCTTTGTCGCCCTCTTCCTCAAACCACCACCTCAACTCAAAGCCTTTTTTTACACATTCCCTCATCCTTCCTCAGCACGTGCCCCTTACCATCTTACACAATTCGCCTTCGCCATTCGGTCAGCCCGCCTCTTCCAAACCCAACATCTCCATCAAATCCTCAGTCTTTCTTCCTATCCATCAATTTCACACCACACAGTGCTCTCACCAGGCTCTCTCTGCCCTTCTCAAAAATCCCCATCTCATTTTCACTCAGGCACCATGTCTCACTTCCATACAGCATCACTGGTCTCACACAACTCCTGTACACCATCCCCTTTCATCTTCAAGGAAATCTTCTCCCAGTCACAACTCGCCCCATTCTCTAAACTTCAACCCCCCCCCCATACACTTACTCTGGCTGTCACTGCCGCCTCACATCCACCATCCGCACTAATCCTGTCACCTATGTATGTGAACTCCTTCACTTATTTTCCACCTTGTCACACAACTTTTCCACCTCCTTCCCCACTCCCTCAACTCCCTTCTTGCATCTTCCACACCCAAAATCTCTTGCCAAGCTTGGCGTCATCCTCGTCATTTTTGTGCTGTGATTGTGCATCTCCCATGAATCCATTTCCCACAGTTCTCACACCCTGAATTTGCCCTCACCCGCTTTCCACATATTCCACATGGGTCCACCTTACTCACTAACACCTCCCCCTCCTCCCCCTCACCATCACTTTAGTCCTTCCAAGGTTTACCTTCATGCCCTTACTCTCAATGCCCTTCTTCCATTTCCAAAACTTCTCCTCAAACCCTCCATTGTCTCCACCATTAACTAATCATACATACAGCAATCTCACTCATCAAACCTCGTTTTTGCGCTCTCCATAACCACATCAAACACAATTGCAAACCCCACGGCGACAACACAGAACCCTGACATGCACACCCACCTTCACCTCAAACTCCTCAACAACCAACCCTTACTCCTAACTCTGTTTTTGCTCTTCAATTCAATCTAAGATAAAATCAGGGTTGAAAATCAGAAGGCCGTAACGCAGCACTAAAAGGAAATATTAAAGAATTCTTTAATTCTGCTGTAAACTAATACTGCTTTTGAGAAATGGTGATGTTTTATATTTTCTCTACTAACAACTCTATTCTTACTCAAAGTAAACATCTCAAGAAGCTCATACTGGTACGTAAGCAACCTATATAAACTTTAGTAAACAAGAACATTTTTAATATGACAGGCAGAATATAGAACTTCTTCTAATATTTCTTTCAGTGATGAGTTGCGTCTTCTGATTGTCACCCTCGAATTGGAATTGAAGATTAGTCTAAAAAGACACTCTCTCAAAACGTCACTCTAAAATTACTATCCAATAATTTGACTAATTTATGTAAAAAAATTTGCTGAAATCACCAATAAGTATAAAACTCACCCAACAAATGATGGCACAGGACCTGTCCTGCAAACCTTAAACTGTTTCAATAAAACATTGAAAGTAATGTTTCAAAAATCAAACTTAAAATTAGAAAGATTTTAATTACAATCGAAAATGCACATAAAAAAAAGAAAATTGAAACTTAAATAGATGCAATACATAGTTGTACTCATATTACTCAACCAACTACCAGTTCAGTAAAGTGCATAACCCCCGAGCATTAAAATGCATGTATAGCAAACACTTAAAATTTTAAGGTGTGGGGGAGGGTTTACTTAAAAGCCTGTCCTACAATCAAACAATCTTGCGTAGTGGAGACAAAATGATCTCCTAACTCGAACACATGAGAGGAAGCGATTTATTGAATAAAATGGACTACAGCCCAACAAAAGAAATGTAGTAGTAGTATGTCAGGTAAAACAAAGTTTAAATCCGGTTTTGTTCCCCGCAACCGGGGGTGGCCGGATTCATCACCTCAATTCTAAGCAATCGCCCTTACTACTACTCCCCTCCTTCCACTTCCCCCTTTCCCCGATACAACTCATTCCCCGCATACTCAACCCAACCCTCCTAACTCTCCTCGCTCCACTTGCTTCCTCCATGTCCCCTTTGGTCGGCCGCCTCTTCCTCAAACCACCCACCTCAAACTCACAGCCTTTTTAAAAATCCTCCTCATCCTCCTCAGCCGTGCCCATACCATCTTACCAATTCGCCTTCGCCATTCGGTCAGCCGCCTCTTCAAAACCCAACAACTGCATCAAATCCTCAGTCTTCTTCCTATCCTCAATTTCACATTTCACACACACACACATTGCCTTCACCATTGCTCTCTCAGCTGCTGCCTTCTCAAAATCCCCACTCATTTTCACTCAGGCACCATGTCTCACTTCCATACAGCATCACTGATTTCACACAACTCCTGTACACCATCCTTTCATCTTCACAGAGAAATCTTCTCACCAAGTAACACTCTCCACATTCTCTCAACTTTCACCCACCCATACCTTACTCTGCTGGTCACAGCCGCCTCACATCCACCTCCCCACTAACCGTCCCCTAAGTATGTGAACTCCTTCACTCTTTTCCACCTTGTCACACAAACCTTTTCCACTCCTTCCCCACGCCCTCAACTCCCTTCTTGCATCTTCCACACAAAAAGTCCTCTTTGGCCAAACTTGGGGTCACTCTCTTCATCTTTGTGCTCTCCCAGTGGAATCCATTTCCCAATTTCTCACACCACTGAATTTGCCCTCCACCCTCTTTTCCACATATTCCACAAAACTGGGTCCACCTTATCTAACAACCTCCGTCCCCCTCCTCCCCCTCACCATCATCTGTTTAGTCTTTCCCAATGTTTCCCTTCAGGCCCTTACTCTCAATGCCTTCTTCCACTTCCACAACTTCTCCCTCAAACCCTCCATTGTCTCACACATTAAAACTAACTCACAGCATACGGCATCTCACTCATCAAACCTTCTTTTGCACTGTCCGTAACCACATCAACCACAATTGCAAAAACAACTGCGACAACCACATGAACTTGATGCACACCCACCTTCACCTCAAACTCCTCAGAACTCAGACCCTACTCTAACCTTGTTTTTTTGCTCCTTCCAATATACAAGACTCATCATCAGCTCTAACCACCACTTCTGGTAGAAACCCTCTTCCTCATTGCCCACTCAATCACTTTCCTCGTTACTCTATCAAATGCCTTTCTCCGTCCACAAAGCACCTATACAGCTTCTTCCCTTTTGCTCATTTTCCTCCTGCATCCTCCTCAAAATGACACGGTGCATCTATCGTTCCCTTCCATGCGCATAAAACCAAATTGCATCTCATCCATCTTTTCACTATCCTCCGAATTCTGTTCTCTAGTACCGTCTATCCAAATTTTCATCACATGCTCCAACAACTTCATCACACCCCTAAATAAACGCCACCACAGCTCATTGCTCCCCTTTTCCCTTAAAGGCCCATTGGTTTAATAAAACTAACGATCACCAAAGATTGGGTATTGAGAAAGACAACACAATGAACTATCGAAGCACCGTAGTTGAGGATAACTATATTTCCTGCAGAGGGGCCAAATGTCGTTACTTATAGACAACATAACCGGACATCTCCGGAAATAAATTCCTTTCCCACAAAGCACTCTATGGACTTATAAACAAATAAATCGCTTCGTCTCACATTAAAATGGTATGTTTCAGATTAAAATGAAGTGTTCAGTGACCGTGCCGACTTTCTTTTCGGGGGGGGGGGGGGGATAGATTGCAAAGTGAAGATTTTTTTACAATTATGACCCAAATATCACTGTTTTTTTGCGAATACCTGGCTTGTGGGTCACGTATCCGCTAACCATACATTCAAACTTGAATCTGGCAATAGCCCAAGCTACAATACAAAACACCCACCCATAAGTTTTGTTGCGACCGGTTTCAATCCCCGGCCTCCGAGAAAACAAGCGGACAGAACACACAGACAGAAAGATACACGTGGCCTATTATAATACTCACCATCTTTTTTATATTCGCATAGAATTCCTTTGTCTCCCTGCTTGTTGAGATAACCACATAGTTTCACTGGTTTGGGTTTTCTGAGCACATCTGTAACCAATGAAAGAAACTACGGTAAAACTTTCAAACTGAGAAACAATTTAACCCAATTTTTGCCATTGAGTTAGACCTTTGGTTCGATTTGGGGTAAAATAGGGGTCCTTAAATTTGCATTTCATGATTCTAGCCCGGGTTTGCCGATTTCCTTCCACAGTTGAGGGTCCTGAGGGGGCAAGACACTAGTTTCCCCCTTATTTTCTCCTCAATGATCTATTCTCACTAAATATAAAACGGTGTAATTAAAAAGGTACAAACAAAATTTCACATACCAAGTAAAGCTCACTGATAATCGTATCAGATATTGTTTCCGCGATATGTCAACCTGTCAGTAAAATATCGATTGGCAAAAGGGGCTCCTCCTCATGGCTAGAAGGAAAAAAAATAAATGGCCTATAGCTTGCATAAATAGCAACCCGCGTGATCCGCCAGTGCCCAAGCCCCCCGGGATACACGCATAGATTCAAAGCTTTGCTTCGCCATGCCAGATGCTCTACACAGGCAGATTGCTCTACACCTTGCACAGTGCCAGAAAAAACGTCTCAAACAGAATGTTTTACATTTATATAGATTAGGTTTGCTTACCTGTCCAATGTTGATGTATTACAAACTGCATCCTCAAGGCAGATGCAGAAATCCAAAAAAACTACCACACTAAAAGAACAGACCGGTCCCTAACATCATTAATATGATTTGATGACTGGCAACACCTATGACTCCTCAGCCCCTCTTTACGACCTTTGGGCGCCCCAAATCAACATCGATTGCTCATTGTAGGGGGCTGGGTCCTGGGACGGGAATCCACATCTTTGGCCAGGTAAGCAACATCATCTATATAATATGTAAACACACTCCGTTTTGAGACTATTATAGATGAGTTGCGTACATCCTTATGTTCCATGTTGATGTATTACAATTGCATCCAACATCCAGACCTGGCCAGACAGTGGACGGAGGTACATGAGCAATACATTTTGCCATATAGTCAAGGACCGAACAGTTCAGCGTGAAAATTCCCAATCCCGAACGAATGGATTTACATACCAAAAAGTCGATCGGGATCCGCGATTTACACTGAATAAATAGTGTACATAGTACACAACCACACATACCTAATTTGTCTCAAAACAGAAGTGTTTTACATATTATATATGAGGGTTGCTTACCTGTCCAATGGTTGATTAGTAAATTTTACAAAATTGCATCCTCAGGCAGATCAGAATCCCAAAAAACTACCACACCTAAAGAACTGACCGGTCCTACTCTATGACGTCATATTTGACTACCTTTGGCAACACCTATGACTCCTCGCCCTTTTTAAGACCTTGGCGCCCTAAATCAACCGATTGCTCATTGTCGGGGGCGGGTCCTGGGGCGGGAATCAACATTGGACAGGTAAGCAAACCCTCCTCTATAATAACTGTAAAACCTTCTTTTTTGAGACTTGTATATTATTATTGAGTTGCTTACCTTAATAATTCCAGTTGTTGATTGTATTACAAATGCATCAACATCCAGACTGGCACAGACCAGTGGACGGATGTACATAGAGCAATACAATTTGCCATAGAGTCAAGGACCAAACAGTTCAGCGTGAAAATTCCTGATCCCAAACGAATGGATGTTAACAACATAACCAAACAGTTCGATCGGGATCGCGAATTTACACTTATACAATAAAGAGTGTACTAGTACACACCACACACTAAGTTAGACTACCTGTTTACCTAAACGCAGTATCCCGATAGTAGATCGCGAGTAGTCGAATGGATCAGCCAATCGCCGATTCGATAACCTGACTGATGTTCATCCCGTCGCCGGAAGATGATGAGGAATGTTCCCACCGCTAGAACGACGCGGGTAAAACCGAGGAGCCGTGACAGGCCGAAGGGCAGGGCATTGATAAGGTATGCCGCCTAGCACCCGAAAACGGACCCATGTTGCGATCGAAAAGCTTATGGAAACGCACAAATAGCGTCCTCCAAGTCGAGAAAAGTTGCCCATGCGCCCTTGATAGGATGCTCGAGGACAGAGGCTAGCGGCTCCAAACGAAATCCCATCAGCGAATGAAATTGTGCAGCGATATGCGATTCAGTATTGGACGCCAATCCCCGGTCTTCTACGGTGCGAGAAAACTATCGGACCAGAGCCCCTTGAAAGGGGGATAGACCGAGATTATAGCCTATTTCCTCAGGAGCTCTATTAGCCATCGCAAAGAAGGACCTGTTCCAACTGGACCACAGCGGTACCACTGTGTACTTCTGATGAGGGAGAGATAGGGGAAGAGCTGTGAATTCAAGTTGGTACCCCGACGAAACCACGCTATTGACCCACTCGCCCGGGGGTGAGATATAATTGTTTCAACCCCGGCGAAATTAATTAAGCGGCCCGCCAACCGAGCGGTATGACTACCAGTGACTGAATCCAACAACGGGACAAGGGCGTGGAAACGCGGCCGCCTGCACCATCAGATGACGTCCAGTATTACGAGGTCTAAGGTGCTTGCCTTCGACCCGGACCGAACCAGAGTCGCCAGGAATCTTCACGCCCTTCACGCAGGGAAAGACAAAGCCGACCCCGCTGATGAAAACTTCCGATTCAATCCTCAAATCCGCAAAGACGGAGGACCCGCAGACTGGCCCGCAACACAGTTTGGCCTACTTGGCCATAGACCGCAGGATGAACGGGTATCCGGTGGGAAAGGAATCAGAAGAATCACCTTGTGGTTGCTCGTGTGAGACATGAACCGGAAGCCGCTGGGAAGGAAGCCGCTGAGTACCCGGTCTCACAGCAAAAGACCCTACGCCCGACGAATCCGACTCTGACCCAGAGCACGACTCCGTCTGGCCAGCTTCAGCCTGAGAAGCCTTGGGCAGCCCCACCGAGAGTGGAGTAGGCATGGCCTGACTAGCGGAAGCCGAAGGGGGAATACCCGCGCTCACACTAGGTGCAGAAGCAATCTGAAACACTGGTGAACTAGCATGGGTACCTCGCATGCCCGACCCCCCAGCCTGTGCATGGCTATAGGCCATCTGGCTGGGTGGCTAGACACTACCGCCCCATGCACACGCGGACGATGGCCGCCTGTATGTGGGAAACCCGAAGTACCTGATAACCAGGCAACACCCCAGGTACTGGCATCCCCGGCAACACATGCCCACTCAAGGTAGGCATCATGCCAGGAGGCCACATCCATAAGGCGAGGCAGCATTCACTCCCCCCCCCAAGGTGTTGCGGCTAAATGCGAGGCAAGCAAATGTTGAGGCAAAGAAAGCCATCGCGGCCGGGATACAGGTGGATCATCACGCACAAAGACCCCGGCCAAGCTGGCGGGACTTTGAGGATAATGAAATCCTGGAGCCGTTAAGCTCCTATTGTCCCGAGGTTGAATAGTGTCTGAACCGATCAATGGACCCATTGTCTGGGCGCTTAAAAGACATGACAGGACCTGTCTAGATGTCTAGATCATCAAAAGCCACCCGATCACCAGACACCACTCCCGCAGTGCATACGGCAACTATTCCAGGATAGCTCCCCGCACCACAGTTACCGCGGTCGTCGGTGCGTGAAAACGGGCAGAGTTCCGCGGAACTCCGCCCAAATCCACACGGTGCACACCCGCTGAACTCTACTGTGTAGAAAAACCAGGCCAGTGCCGCCAGCTCGGGACGGGAATCATGTTTCCCCCCGCGGGGGGAATCGCTAGAAACCTATCATGACGGGGAGCTATGCTGGTTACACCCAGACGGTCCCACCCCAGACAACCGGGCTACTATCCCGAAGGAAAGGAAATTCGCTAGTAGGTCCCTGCCACACCGCTGACGTCCTCTAGAGAAACGGCCCGTGGTACAGCTTGGGGTATCTGAAGCCTCATAACCCAAAGGGAAGGGAACACGGTTGCGACATAAACCGGAGCCGTAGCCCCCACGCTAGTGAATAACCCCGCCTGCGAGAGGATAGGCCGTCGCTAGGCCAATACCAGAACTTACCCTAGAGGCTAACCTGTCAGACGGCCGAGGTCTGAGCCCAAGAAGCACCCGTCGGAGTGCGAGGACAAAGGTGGAACGATCAAGATGAGCACGGTAGGGCTGTGAGGTTCGTGGCCATTGTTCGTTATCCGCGGTACGCTACCCACAAATAACACAAGAGCCTGCCGCCAACCACTCCGGTGAAAAAACAGACTGTATAAATATATATATATGCTTGAGATAAATCAGTAATCAATGTATAGAAAAATAAACTCTGAACCCTAATCCACGTTTCAAACAGACCGCTAAGACTTATCTCCTATGACTAGGGGACAAAGATAAAGGAAAACAGACTGTCGGAGAAGAAAACACAAAGGATACAGGTTCACACCCCACCATACAGTAAATATACGCATTGCAATTGAGGACAAACAAAGAGAGAATAGTGTAGATCATGATAACAAAGCGAATAAATAGTGTGGGCCCTAGCGAACTCCGCGATCGACCCGAAGTCCTTGTACTTTAGGGCGGATAAAAAGGTTGATGCCTCATAATGAAATACCATGGTGACAAAATTCTGAACCTTAGTGAAAATCACCACGGTGTGAAGACGGAATTAATATATATGCTAAAATTCCCGACCTTTCTGACAAAAAATCCTAGCCAGAAATCTACCCAGGACAGATATTGAGCTCTATAGGATCGGGGGAATTCTGGGCTTGCTAAAGCCAAAGAAACACCTAAAAAGGTGCTCAAACACGGAGAAGAGACACATGAAAAAAAATGTACCGGGCTTGATGAGAGCCAAGAGTTTAAAGAGGCCGAGGAGTCATAATGTTGGCCAGTCGTCAAAATCATGCAGTCATAGAAGTTAGGGACCGGTAAGTTTCTTTTGTGTGGTTAGTTTTTTGGGATTTCTTGCATCTGCTTGAGGATTTGCAATTTGCTAATACATCAACATTGGAATTAAGGTCAAGCAATTCGGAATGAATATTGGTAGGCTAAGATCCAAATTATTAGGCCAAAGCTCAAAGAGATGTATGAAGTTCATTGCACACATTTAGCGGTATCACCAATAGTCACTGCCAATTTTCAAAGAACTCCTGACCGCTGATGATTTCTCCACGATTTCTTAACTTCCTTTGAGCTTATACAATATTTAATGCTACATCTTCTTGAGTGATGGACATTGATATAATTGAAAGATGATAATAATCAATGTATGTTGTAAAATGAGAAGAAGCTTGGAGGATTTGTCGTTCTTTGCCAGTTGCAAACAGGTTCCAACGCATTGTTCGTACAAATCAGGGTCTTTTTGTTCGAGCTCTTACCCCTATCACATCATCATCAATGCGCCCCAATTTCCATTTGTTCGAAATTCAGTGAAAAGATAGGCCAAAGTACCAACTTTAACTTAAAAAGTAAGTGATTGAGGCTTAATTTGCTGCGAGTTTTAATTTTAATAGATTGTCATGAAGTAATGAAATATATAAAATTCATATAGTACATTGGCTTTGCATGTGAGTACTATTTCACACAGAATGAACAAGCATATGCAAATCCGATTTCGTTGAAAATGTCCTCCTCGGAAAATCTACGAGTCAGCCTAAATTAGACACAGTTACAATTTATGAGCTAAAACGGATGATTGGTTGAAAGTCTACTTTACTTGGATGCAGTTTTGAAACTGTACCTTCAATCATTTTTCAGTCTGAACATAATATGCATTTGGCTAGGCTATTGAATTTGCTTATTATTATCAGCTATGGGTACTAGTCACTACTAATTACATCAATCTTCTCTGATCAATCATTTACTAGTTTTTTATGATTGTTGTGTAGTTACTAACACTCAGTATGCAACTTGCAGATAATTCATCATGGATTAGCTTACTTGTTTAGCCTGATCAGTTTGAGAAATTTCAGCATGTTCTTCAATCATTACTTCCCTGATCTCTTCACCTGCTGTCTGTACTCTTGCCAAATTCACGCCTGTAGCTGCTGAAGCATGCATAGATTGTGGTCGATCTACCGAAATCTCAGCTGTAGCCTGCCCAAATTGCCGCTGACCTACCTCCGCCCCCTTAGTACCCATTACACTGGAAGTGTTGGGATTAGAAACAGATCGTGCTTTCCTGGATGTTCTTCTTGGGGGCGCCACAGGTTGTTCTTGTGCGGCGTTTGCCCCCTTGTCCTGTTCTTCATCTCCAAAAGAAATTAATATGCCTGTAGGGACTTCCATTAGTATTGAAAAGTGACAGTTATTTCCGCTTGTCTAATCAAATTTCTTCCTGTGTTGTGATGTATCAGCCATCTCGCCACCCTGTTCACTTGCGGTACAAAGGTCAAGGGTCACTAACTCATATTAACGACAACTGTCAAAACACGCGTGGAAGACACTGTATGATGGCATAGCATGAAGTACGGACGAGAGTAGCGGCGCCAGGAATTCACCAAACTTTCAAGTGGCGCCGATTCAACATCCAAAAACCAACAGCTAATACCCTGCTTTGTATATATAACCGCAGAAAGACTACATACTACATTATAATATTAAAAGGTCTGTTTTCCATGAAAATGTGAGTGCAGTTACATCTATGGATAAAGTAGTTGAAGCACATTTATGGGTTGTCTTTTTAAAAATATTTTATTCTTTACTTGAGGTTTGTAGAGAAGAGGCGTACCTGTACTTGAGTTTGGTAGAAGAAAGGCGACAATCCAGACCCCATGGGGGGGGGGGGGGGGGGGTAGATAATGACATAAAATGGTCCACCCCTCCATTCTTGAGCAAAATAACTTACAGGCCAGATTTCAGATTTTACTGAATTCCCAGATTTTTTTTTACTCTCAAATTTTCACAGTTTTATTTTATTTCACCCTGTTTTGGTCAAATTTTTTTACTTAATTTACGTGCTTTTCATATTTTTTTTGGTTTACACTCACTGGCATCGCTGCAAGGTATAGTGAAAGAGTATATCAAAAAACAGAGTTAGGGCTAGAATGCTATGATATGGGACCCTTAACGTCTGACTCAGAGCTTTCTGAATATAAATTTGGTATACATTAATTAAAACTAGTCAACTATAACTAAAGATAGTCACCTAGAACTTCAATTCCAAATTTTTGAGATGAATCGAGTTTTTGTTTTTGATGCAGTAAACATTTTGAATAAGATAAGGACCTAGCCTAGTGGATTCGACAGGATAATCGCCCGCGAACCGAGTTTTTCTGGATCCTGATCAATTTAACCCCCAGTAAAGCGGATTCCCATTCACACTAGAGGACTCTGGTACTAGAGTGATGAGTGCAGGTAACAGACCAGGGATGGTCCCCTACTCTTTTTCGATGAGGTCTGCACTTTTTTACGTGCTCAGATGACCCACTGACCCCGGGACCAACAGCTTTACATGACTCTCCGAACCATGAAGCGCGCCGGACACCCTGTACACACACCTGCACATTTTATGCAATGGGTGGGAGCGAGAAATTCCATAATCACACTACTACTACTACTGCCCGATATGCAATTTCCGACCTTATAGTAACTATTTGGGATGAACCAAGAAACCCGACTCTCGAGGGCTCGAACCACGGCCTCGGTCGATTTTATACAATAACCCTGGCTGCCGACGTTCAGCCGCCAGTAGCTAGAAAAGGGGATACGAGCACCAAATTGATTTTTACAGAACTCCTGTGCAAAAGCCCCCTCCTTCTTTCACACACCAGTTACCCGCAACCCTCTACAATCCTACTCCCCACAGAACAAATCACAGCAATCCCTGTACAACAAGTCCCTAGATACCACCCCTAATGCACAACACTTCTGTAAACCCTCTCCAACCCTCTCCTCACCACACCACCCAATTTTGATTATAACATTTTGATTTTAAAATTTGCATATAACAAAAGATGGCAGCTCAAAAATTTGAAATTTCAACCGAGGAGTCGATCAATTACTGCGAAGATCAGCAACCAGAGTTCCAAGAAATCCTCAAATGGGAGGAACTGGAAGCCGGCGCAATCTCATGATCACAGGCACCAAAACATTAAAACCCTCCAATGGCAAATCCTGCATCATTATTCTCTCTGGAGGTGAACAAGTTTGGGCCCTTCGGTTTCTAACCAAGAACTGAAACGTCAAAAAAACCTCCCTTTTCAAACGTCTCCTGACAGCGGCCACCGAAGTGGTGGACTGTCTCCCCCACCTGGCACCCAGATTAGATCCGGTATCTTCTGAGTAAGAAGGCCTTGGATGACCTATCAGCAGGTCTACCCATCGGCCGGAACCACAGATGCTTAGGCCAGAACGGTGCGACTAGAAATAAAGTCGCACCGCTCCCGTTCGATAAACTCTTTCCACCCCCAAATGACTTTACGGAGATCGTATTGGCGTGAAAGAGTATGCTGCATGCCTCCAAGCTATCGACGAGCCTTTAACGCAAAACACGCTTCCGTCGTCCGCCTTGGTGCTAGCAATAAACCTGAAGATCCCGTTTGACGTCTAGGCGAACAAGGGTGGCGATTGACCGGTTAAACAACTTCAGTTGACACACCGGCCTGAACCGCCCCCACCCCCCCCCCCCACCCGAGGCAGGACAGAGACCAATCTGGCTGTCCTGTCTCGCGACCCCTGCCCTGTGAGGAGCTGTTTGCTAGGACGTTCTATGTCCCGGCGATGTGGATCGTTCTGAGCAAAATTGCTCCGGCTTCGACACCACTTCGCTAAGGTCGAAGGTTGTGAAGCAACGAGGGGGATGTCAGTTTTCCCACCTTTTTGTGTTGACATAGGCCACGACGTGGAGTTGACTCAACTTGACGTGCCCCTGCATCCCGATCACTGTTGCTCGCGATCTCTGAAGCGCACAGAACACCGCCCAGAGCTCGAGCATGTTGATGTGAAATGTAAGCTTCGCCCGGATACCACTCTCTGAAGACCCCGTAGTCTCCCCAGGAGCTCCCTAGCCCCTTCAATGCGTCCCTCATCAATATAGTAAACCGAGGATGAGCCCGGAAAACCTCCCTCCCCCCCCTTCCCTCCCCGCCTCCAGCCGGGACGGTTGCTTACGCCATTACGAGCTTTCCCTGATGAACTGAGTCCATCGGAACAAGGAGACAGAGGATGGCGACCCTGGGCCTAAAAATGCTAGAAGATGGAATTGTATTGTTCGCATATGGCCACCAGGCTGGCCATTAACCCCAACACCTTGAGCTATGCGTGAGTCGGTGCTATACTGAACACTCGCTCAGAAGCGTAACCCACTGCAGGGTGTTCAACACCCGCTCTGGAGATGGATAAGCCAGCCCGTGAACCAGATCCAACTTCGCACCCAGGAAAAGGAGCTTGAGAAGGAACAAAGTTGGGCTTCTTGTGATTAGCAATAAACCCAGACGGGATACCGTGTCTACCACCAATGCAGTATCCCCTGAAGAATCTCGAGTAGCCGTAATGCATCAGCCATCTCGTCGAGATAAAACCAACTGATGTTTCACTTCCCCGTCGCCGGAGATACGCTTCCACATCTAAACTACGCGTGTAAAAACCCGAGGAGCATTTGGACAGGCCGAAGGGCAGGCATTGATAACTTGTATGCCCGCCCCACCACCCGAAATTAACTCGAACCATTAGCGATCGAAAAAGCTTAAGGGACTCACAAAATAACGTCCTCAACAAGTCGAGCGAAGTTGCTCATATGCGCCCTTGATAGGACCCTCCTAGGACCGAGGCTAGTGACTCCATACGAAATCCCATCACCGAAATGAAACTTGTTCCAGGCGATATGGTATTCAAGTTATTGGACGCCAATCTCCGGTCTTCTCCGGGTGCGAGAAACTCGACCAGAGCCCCCTTGAAAAGGGGATAGACCGGATTATTGCCTATTTCCTCATGACTTCCTTCGCCTCGGCAAGAAGGACCTGTCTCCACTGGACACATAGCGATAACCACGTGTCCTAGTGAATGAGGGAGAGATGGGGGAAGAGCTGTGACTACCTAGTCAGTAACCCCGCCCGCCCCTACGAAAACACTCTCTGAACCCACTCGCCCTGGGATTATACTTGTTCAAAGTCCGGGCGAAATTCATTACGCGGCCGCCCACTTCGGCATTATGAACCACCATGATGATCCAACAACGACAATGTCGCGACACGCTCCGCCGCACCCCTCTATTGACTTCCGTCATCTCCGAGTCCTAAGGCTCTTGCCTTCCGATTCGCCCTCGGAACCGACCTTAATTCGCCTGCCTCTTCCACGCCCTTCACGCAACAGGTGAAGTGGTGAAATAGGGCTTGTTTGAAGATGCCCTTATCCGAAAATGCGGGAGGTTTTCGAAGGGTCGAACTTGCCCTTCTTGTCCCTCCTGCGCCTTCTTCTTGCTCTTTCCCCTTCGAGACAGCTCTAGTCTGTCTCTCGGATGTCCCCCGGGCCTTTCCCCTGACCGTCAGCTACCTGCCGACAGCAGCGAAAACACCACAAACATATGAGTCTGGGCCGCGGTAGTCCTCCAAACCCGTACTAAGGTCCTAGTTGAAGTCTGTACGTGAAAATGCAGAACACTTCGCACGCCGCAAAAGCACCAATTGCATTCATTGACATTGACTACCGACTATGCTGGACGACAGCACCGCCAAAAGTTCGGCGACCAAGTCGTCCCGCAAGCGCTGGACCGCATCACACCGCTAACCCTCGTCCCTCAATAGCCCATCCCAAAAAATTGATATGATCCAAGAATAAGAGCCTTAGGCGAAAGAATTCGCTAACACTAACCCAATAGCCATCGCTCATTTCTCAGATGGAGAGTACGCCGTAGGCCGATGACTTGCCAGCTGTAAGCAAGCGGTGGCCATTTCATGATCCATAGAAGGGACGCGAAGCAGACTAACATTAAATCCGCCTCAGCTACCCTCAAGGATCTACCTTATGATTTCCCCGTGCGAGTAACCCTCGTCCCTCCGAGCATCCAAGGATCCCAATGCTCACGCAAGTCTGGGCAGGTAAAGACAAAGCTGAACCGCTTATTAAAACGTTCTGATTCAATCCTCCATCGCAAGACGGAGGACCCGCTGACTGACCCCTCATCCACAGTAGGCCTACTTTGCACATAGAACCACAGATGAACTGGGTATCCTGTGGGAAATGGAATCAGAATAATCCTCTTGTGGTTTTGCTCCTGTGAAGACAGAAAGGTAAGCCGCTGAGCTAACCCGGTTTTTCCAGCACAGACCCCACTCCATACGAATCCGACTCTGACCCAGAGCCCGACTCCATCTGGCCAGCTTCCCCCTGAGAAGCCTGCAACCCCCCACCGGAGTGGGAGTAGACATGCCTGACTAGCGTAAGCCGAAGGGGGCTACCCACCCGCGCTCACACTAGGTGCAGAAGCAATCCTGACAACCACCGGTGAACTATCATGGGGTACCCTGCAAGCCCGACCCCTCCCCAGCCGGTGGCATGGCTATCCGCCATCTGGCTGGGTGGCAAGACACACCCCCCCTAGCCCCATACGCCGTCGTTGCCTCGTGTATGTAGGGAACCCCTAAGGTACCTTATAACCACCAGGCACACCCATGTGCTGGCATCCCCGACATCACATGCCCCACTAAAAAAAAAAAAAAAAAAAGTAGGCATCATGCCAGGAGGCCCCATCCCATAAGGCGAGGCAGCATTCACTCCCACCCCCCTTGTTGCCAGGCTAAATGCGAGGCAGCAAGTGGTTGAGGAAGAGAGCCATAAGCGGCCGAATACAGGGTTAATCCCCGCCACTAAAGCGCCCAGTCCAAGCCGCGGTACTTTGAGGATAATGAAATCCTTAAGCCGTTAAGCCTCTAATTGTCCCAGGTTGAATAGTGCTGAGCCGATCAATGACCCATTGTCTTGGCGCTAAAAGCATGACCCGGGCCTGTCTAGGACTGTCTAGACATCCCCGAAGAGGCCCCCCGATCATAAACAGACAACCACTCCCCGCAGTGCATACGGCAGGCTATCCCCGAATAGCCCACCTTCACCGTGGTCGTCGGTGCGTGAAAACGGTGGGAACTCTTCCCAAATCCATTCACGTGCCGCACCCCGCTGAATTCTACTCGTTAGAAACCGTGGCAGTTCGCGCCGCTCGTACGGGAATCAATCGTTTCCCCCGCGGAGGAATCGCTAGAAACCCTGACGGGGAGCTATGCTAGTTACACCCAGCGTTGCTACCTCAGAACCACCGGCTACTAATCCCGACGGAAATTCGCTAGTAGTCCCTGCCACTCACAGGCTGACGTCTCTCGAGACCGCCCGCGTAGCAGCTTTGGTACTGAAGCCCCCGTAACCCCTAGTGAAACGGAGTGCGACGAACCAGGCGCCCTAGTCCGCCCCCGCGCTAGTGACTACCCCGCCCTGGCGATAGGATCCGTCGCTAGCAATACCAGAACTTACTCCAAGAGGCTTACCTGTAGACAGCCGAGGTCGGAGCCCAAAAAGCACCCGTCGGGCGACTGAACAAGAGTGCGAGGACAAGGAGAATGAAACTCGCCGCAAGGTAGCACGGTAGGGCTGTGAGATTCGTGACCCTTGTTTGTTATTCGCAGTACGCTACCCACAAATAACACAGAGAGCCGCAAACAACTCCGGTAAAAACGACTGTACTCAATATAAATAAACGCTTGAATAAACAGTTAATCCAAGAATAGAAATAACTCTTTGGGGAAAAAAAAAATCCCCCCTAATCACGTTTCAAACAGACCGCTAATACGTATCTCCTATGACTAGGACAAAGATACGGAACATAGCCCGTCGAGAAACAACAAAGGAAGGTTATTAAGTACAGTCCAATACCATTGAATCTCAAACCAGGCTACTTTCATAAGAGTTAACAAAGCGAATCATAGTGTGTTGCAAGCGAAGCGATCTTCCCTAGTCCTTTGTATTTCGGTCGGAAAAGTTTGAATGCCTCATAATTTGATACCATGGTGCAAATTCTGACCTAGTGAAAAATTTACCCACGGTGGAAAGTCGGAATATATGCTAAAATTCCTCGATCTTCCTGACAAAATCCTAAGCCAAAAATCTCACCAGGGACCAGGACAGATAATTTAGCTTTAAATATAGGATCGAGGGATTCTTGGGCTTTCAAAAAGCCAAGAACATCCTTCTAAAAAGTTGCTCAAACACGGAGACACAGAAAATGTACCGGGTTAGATGCCAAGTTTTAAGAGGGCGAGGAGTCATAGTGTTTGCCAGTCGTCAAATCATGACGTTCATAAGAGTTTATGGACCGGTCAGCTGTTTTCGTGGTGTTATTTTTGGGGGATTTCCTTGCATCTGCCTTGAGGATGCAATTTGTAATACATCACATTGTAATAAAGGGGGATGGCCCCGATTTGCACAACAAGGTATGAATTTTCATCTTGTAGATGGCCTTCACACCCAAAACCCGCATCTGTAAAGTTCTGCGCCGATATTTCATCCCTTTTTGCTGGAGGCTAAACGTGATTTTGGTAAGCCCCATAGAGTACTGTGTAAATTAATATTGTCGATCCAAAATGGGGTACATTTTCGCTCATAACTTCCAAACCAAACATCTTTTTTGCTCTGAAATTCACATGGTAAATGAGAAACTAGTAGCTTTCTTCTGATACCACAATGTTTGACACTTTCCGGAAATCTGTGGGGTTCTGGAGACAGGCTATTAACGATCGGGGGCCATGGACCTTTAAGTAAGAACTCAAATCCCTAATAATATGTGTAGTTTCTGGTTTAAAAAAACCGTATTTGGGTTATAATTCATTCATGTATATGTCAAACGGTTTTCTTTCCTTGTAAAGTGCATTGAGACATTGTTCTAATGCCTATACAAATTCCCTGTTATTCTTATTATTAATGTAACTCTTATGGCATCATCTTTAAAAATTGGAACATAATCTTTTGGTGCCATAAGTTCCAAAACTGTTTCTGTTGGATTTCCACATGCCATTTACGGTTTAGATGTTTTGAGATTTATATTCCTAAATAAAAAGAAAAAATAATTTCTTTTGACATACATATCTCTCTGAGTCTTGATAATAATTGTCTTAAATTCTTAACCACTTTGTAACCGATGCTACAATTTGTATCCCAAAAAAGTTCACTAGTCAACATGTACACAGGCTGCCAAAGTTTGCAGCCCACTGTAGACACAACCAGGGTAAATTTCACTTGAAAATTTTCATATGTGAATTTTTTAAAATCTGGAAACAATGGTTTATCACATGATGCAGAAGACTCTCAAGACGTACCCTACAATATAGCGTTTATTGCAAATAATGAATATTTAAGCCACTTTGCCGCTGTAACTTTAGAGCCTCAAGCTGCCTCTGTAATCTTGGCTTAAATGGCCACTTTCCCTACACCCAACTCGTCTGACCTAGATAGTCCCATGATAACACAGCATAAAAAATTAGACTATCTCCAGATGTTCAATGGTTTTTTTTTTTTGGCTGTGTGGTATCGGTGGTTTTGGGGTTAGAGCGTATAGGTGTGCCTGGCTACAGAGCACGTAGCTCTGTAGCCATGGAGCCTATGTTCACGGCACGGTTTGTAAGGCATCCATTTTGCAGCCAGTTTGAAAGTGGTGAGTTAATTAACAACTATATCGTATTTATCAGTATTTATTTTTATCATTTTTAGAATTCCCTGTTGCTGCGTGTTAGTTTGCATGTCCTACCCCCCCCCCTGCCACTATCGAAGACTGCAAAAAAAATCCGACAAAATAAAAAAAAAGCTTTTATATAAGTCAACGCGGCCGTAGGAACGAAAAAAGAAAACCGTGTTTTACGGGCGAGCGACCTTGTCGTATTAGGGTCAGTCGGGCGAATTTTTTTCTTTTTAAAAAAAAATTTTTTTTTTTTTTTCTTTTCTGGAGCTCAAAATTGGTTCTAAAAATAGCCCCAACATCTGAAAAAAAACAAGAAAAAACTGAAATTTTTGAGCATTTTATAAAATATTTGCCAATATTGATAAATATTGGCTAAAAACAGGCTGATTGCAGGATTTTTGGCAAAAACGACGAAAAAAAATCTGCAAAACTGAAAATCAGGGTCGGATCGGGCCCGTAAAACAGGATTTTTTATTTTCGGCGCCTAAAGGCCGATATTCAAAATCCCAAGGTGTTTGCGGTTAGGATATAAATCATTATGAGAGCGGATATTCCAGAACGCTCCGGGGTCGAATTCATAACAAATTCGGGAATTTTAAATTAAGGTCCATAACCATTACTATAGGCCTAAATGGCGATGAGCGCTGTTCCAAAAACACACCATTAATGTCACACAGTGCAAAATTTATCCCTTATCCCAAAACACTTCCGAATTGTGAAAAGCATCCTTTTTTCCATGTGTTTTATTAAAGCAGATGCGTAGCGCGTATATATCTGAGTGGTTCCCCCCCCGGGGCCAAATATAAAAATGTCAAACAATGCTGTGACGTCACCAACTATCTTAACATTTTTCCAAAAATTTGGCCCGCAAACTCAGAATAGAGTCCATTCAAGATCAACTGTAAAATTCAACTTTAATAATCCTATCTTCATGTATGACCCGGTATGTAGATCATGACCGTCCCGGATCTTGCTATTTGATGACAAAGTAGTAGGCCAATTCCTGCTTCTAGCCGAATAGTAAACTTCTAACCCGATTGTTTTTTTTTGCTTTTTGCTCGCCTGTCGCGTATTGGCCGCATGACGGCGGGCTTGTTAGCATCTAGTCATGATCATCAGGAACTAATATTTGACGACTTAGGTTCTTGATTTACATTTCGTTATTCATTTGGTAGTGGGTTTACATCTTATTCAGTGGGCGGGAATTAGTACGCAAAACACGCAATATCATTGGTTGTTTCCTATCTTATATCTTATATGAGACGATATTAGATAGTGCGTCGGCGCCTCAGTGTTTTACGCGGCGTTTAAAAGGTGACATCAGTGTCAACCAACACTGTACGGGTTGGTTCATTTTTTGACAAAGCGGCGGGAATATTTTTGCCCTTTAATCTATTGAAATAAAAATATTTTTGATATTAAAACAACAAACTAAACTAAATAAGAAGAGAATAAAGATAGGATTCTTGTTTTGTCCTATCTAATATTGTGTCATTTGGATGGTCCGTCCACGAGTGGATTACCGCTGTGCCGGCGTCCACACCAAAATATTGGACTGCCCATCTCATATGACACAATAGATAGCCATACAAAACAATTCCTATCTTTTATTCTCTACTTACAGTTTGCCAAAGACTATGCATATTAATGAGCTCATTTACTTAACTATTTTCAATCAAATGTCCCATCTCCGCGGATATTTGCAGTTCCGCATGTGGAAGTGCACGCGGACATTCACTTCCGCATCCACTGCGTTATCGTTCCGTTCCACATTGCGAAGTGCATGCGGACTTTGCAACGCTACATGCTGAAGTGGCAAATCATCTGCATGCCTTCCGCATGTGGAACTGCACGCGGACCTTTTGCACTTAAGACATGGGAAGTATCTTTAGTTGCGGAGCGGAGATTTGCTGACCGCAGCGTAGTTTCGGTACGAAACCCGGTTGTATCCCATAGGTGTACAACTTGGGTTGCGGACAATATGGTAGGCCAGGGACCAAATTTATGTACATTTCCCGGAGGCAATATGCAGTAGACGTTTGGTCCACAAATTATGCTCCAATGAGCATATCATAGGGATTATGTTTAAACTAAGGCACTTGGGGTTTACTATTAATGCGATCACTTACGTTTGACTGGAAAAATCAGCAATTTTGGTCGGCTTCGATCCAGGATTCTATTTGCAGCAGCGGCCATGTGTTTACATCTCTCCCATGTCTTCTCGATTTGTATCTGTAAACAGACGCTCCATTGGCCACTGACCTGTAAAGAGGTCAGGTGATCGGCTGTGACAGGACGCCGGGAAATCACCCGTGTGCAATTTTTAAATTCGTTGCTATGTTGGGTTAGGGGATTGCAAATATTGCAGACTACAAAATGCAGGGCACGCTTGAAACGGTTCATACCAAGCAACTCACTGTTGCTATAGATAATGGGGACATCACAGGGTAGCGTCTAGCTCAGCAGTGTAAATCTTCTGTACACGGACGCAGTGATTTCTATCAGTTAACAGATTTGTCATGAATCGAGGTTGTTACGTTAAGATTAAAGGCCAAGTAAAAAAAAAAAACGTGTTTCTCGTCTGAACTTTTTGAAAAAAAGGAGGAGGAGGGCAATTTTTTTTATGCGATCCAAAGATGGCGGATCTGGTCCTTTCAAAAGGCAACACAAAGCGTCCCAAAATTTGATTACTTTTCTCAGACATCACAGTTATGTTTTTGCTTCCAAAAGGCCAATCTCCTACTAACTTTTAACCTTGGACAATGTGCCCTTACCATAAATTAAACACAAATATGATGAATTTAACAAGGACTTTTGCCTACTGTACAGTCATGTTTTAATGTTTTCTCATTCTTTCTTTCAGGTATAAACAGCTAAAGCAAGAAACAAATTGTTTTCTGAATTTGACCAAAGATTAGTTGTCTTTGGAATATCAAAGTCTGATCCTGCATCCGGTACTGTACGTCCATAGTATTGTTTCAGAAACATTGAATGAAGTGCCATTCGCATGATTCGGCACTCGGATTGCACACACACACGAAAACATCCTTCTACTTCTTAGTACCGCTGTACTTGCTGAAAATTATACTCACCCAAAATTGTGAGATTGTTCTATTTTTATATATGTATAACTACGAATGACTTCCAACTAGTGCATTTTGTACTTAAAAAAGCCATCAGACGCCCCTTATGCCACATTAAAAATTCGGTGCGCCCATGGACTAGTAGCGGTCCCACGCTAGCATCAGTACGTCCATCACTATCGCCACTGCCATCCATGATCCTTTGCTCATTTTGTACCTTCCCACCAGGCTCCACTGCGGGGAGGGCCTGGATGAGGGTTAACTAGTTGGATCATCGTTCAGGTATTACATGTAAATAACATTAGAAACAATCTCACAATTTTGTGAAGTATATCTATTTTAATCCATGTATAACTTACGAAAATGATCCAACTAGTGATGACTGCACACTGGTGTCACTGGTGGAGAAGTGGGAGCCGGTAGTTGTGTCAGTTGCTACAGGGTTTTCACGCCATTGTGAATTACTATATGGAAGCTGAAATAATTTGCCCAATGTAATCCTATAATATAATCATGATAGCATATAGCACCCTATTCGAAGCATATACACAATGTATAAACTATATACCGGCTTTCCTCACCTTATGAGCATTGGTAATGATGCTTAGCATTCCTCCTTACTCTGGCTGCTTGATGACAGGATGGTTTAGGTCACCAATTTTAAAACTAGTAAGGACGTCTTTCATACAACATTCTGGAAACGATGTATGCATCCTCCATCCTGCTTCTTCCATAATGCCAGTAATGTTAACTCCTAAGATGAAAAACCCGAGATGTTGCCTAACTTCTGGGACAAAATAAAGTATATTTATCTGTACTTGTGATACTTTACAATGAACTTTATGGGCATAAAGTATATTAAAAGTATACTTTAAATATACTTATTTGTCATATGTGGAGAAAATAGCATACTTTTTTAAAACATACTTAAAATACTTTATGGGACTTTTTGAAAAAATATGCACAAATTGTCACTACTTTAACTATACTTTATTTTAACTAGTTTTTTTAATGACTTTAATCTTACTTTACTGACTTACACAACATTTCTGGCCTCAAATTGGTATTACTTTAAAATTACTTTCTGGACGTTAGGCATTTTCTGGGTCCAATGGGTATACTTTAAATTAACTTTACTGGATATTAGGCAGTTCTGGTTTCAAATTTTTATACTTTCAATATACTTTAGGACTTAGGCATTTTTGGTTCAAATTGTTTACTTAAAATACTTACTGGACTTAGACATTTTCTTGTTTGCATATGGTGTAGGATTTAAATATACTTTACTGGATTAGGCATTTTCTGGTTTCAAATTGTAACTTTAAATATACTTTTCTGGACTTAGAAATTTTTCTGGATTTCAAATGGGTATACTTAAATATTACTTTACTCGACTTATGACCATTTTCTGGTTTCAGAACAGTACTGTACTGGGAGTTGGGGTGAAACCCTTTCTAAAATGAAACAATAGCTGCCATAAATAGAATTTGTGAGTGGGCTAACAAAAAAAAAAGTTGGTTGTGATTTTTGTGGAAAGAAAAGGTAAAATTTTGGTTAAAACGATCCACATCTTGCAAATTGACCCCCCCCCCCTTGGGGTGTATGGGTGAATAGGGGGGAAGTCCCCTTTTGGAAAAAAAATGCCCCAAACCCAAAGAAAAATATCCTTAATTGTTATGGGCGGCCAGGCCTGCAATTGATGCAATACTGGACAAAACATAAATGGTTTATTTACACTACAAACATATTGATCCCTGATTACAATATTCTAATATCAATTGTTTCCACATTTCATTTCCACATGAAATTAATACACAGCACTGCCTTAGCTACAAGAACTGTTGAATACTCATTAATGGTAGAGATAAAAATCAGCACTTTTGAATTGTTTGGGAGTCAGAAGGAGAGTATTCCAGAGGGTCTATAACAAACTTCACACAAACCAGAGTTAACATGTACTTCGTTGATTAGAAACAACAAGAACCAAAAATGATTGCATTTTCAATGATTAGTATATGTTAGAATAAAGCTAGTCTGGAGCAAAGAACTTTTCAGAATGAAAGTATGTCTTGAGAAAGTTTGTACCAAATTGTATCAAAAGTATATCATATTGGGCCAATTAGTCTTTTTTTCACATTATTATGTGTGGTCAAATCTTTATCATTATTGTTATCAAACAATATCAAATTGGGTGTCAATATAGACCCGACTAGACATCAATGTGGCAGTAATTTTTTTGCACCATATCCATTAAGTTTTTTTTTACTTGTAGTTTATAAATCTCTATAGGGCCTATCAAATTGAACTTTTTGTTACCTAAAATGTGCCAAATTTCACAATTGGCATGATTTGTTTTACAGTGGGGGGAGATATTGGGCGCAAGCAGTGTATAAATTTATTTTAACAGATCAACATGATTCCTACACACTGATAAATTTTACCAGATTTTGCTTATTTTCACTTAATGTACACATGCCATAGGGCCCATATTATTTATATTACATGCCAATGAAAAAAATATTGTTATTGTTTATAATATAATTTGTAAACATTTGTGAAAATCACAAAATACAGCCAAAACACGGACAATTTAATAATGATAATGAGTGAGCTGTGTAGTACAATGAGAAATAACTCGGTATTTAGGTAAAAAGATTTATATTTATAAGCAAGAGAGGGAAATAATCATTATGAGTGAATTTATTAAAGATATAGAAGGATTATACTGAAACGATAAAGTTATGTTGGATACACATAATATGTATACTAGATGTTAGTATCTTTTATTTTTTTAAATTCACTGGAACATTTTTTTACACATCAATCCACTTAAAATAACCCAAGTTTATCTATAGCAATTGTTTCAGGTATACATTTGATGATTATTCCAATTTTTTGAGATATATCAATGGTAATAATGCATTTTATTTATTCAACCAATTATATTGGCAAGTAATATATCAATGAAAAATGGGCTATCTTTATGTGCTTCTGTGTAGATGAATATATACCATAGAATGATACCATAGGCTGCCTATGGCATTCCGGACCCATTTTCAATGGGGTGTTGTTGCCAGCAAACCGTCTATTGGTGGACCACAATTTCAAAAATATTGGGGGGGGTGATAGCATACAAAAATTGTTTTCAGTTATACTGCACTTTAAGTTCTTACTGCATAAAACTAGCAAGTGGACGTAATATTTTGACGGCAACATCAGTAAACAATTTATTTTATTTAACCGACCATCTATTTTACTAATTGTTACTGATTTGAATGATTGAAAAGTCACATTTTGCCACACAATAAAACAACTGTAAATAGGGGTGTACCCAGGACAGCGCCAGGATAAAATCATGGGGGGGGGGTGCATGCAACATTTCTCGTTAACTTATATAGGTAACAACCCCCCCCTAATTTTTACCACAATTTATTCTGTTTCCTGAATTTTGGAATGGCCCTGTAATTGGCATAGTAAATACTATATTGTTCTAAAATACTTCTTGTCAAAATCAAAAAAGGTGAATATACTACACTTCAATTAAATAAAACACACAACACAAAACAAAGTTCTCGTACAATATTGAATACAAATTATTTTCAATTTTGACTCAATACAAATTAAAATTGCATGTGGAGCTTAAGTAATACAGTTGTAACATGTAATTCCCTGGAACACTATAAAGGATACTTTTATCTGTACTTTTGCATACTTTAAAGGACTTATGGGCATAATAATTACTTTATTAATGCATTCTGCCACAACACCATCACAAAAGCATCCCGCATGGAATTTGAACCTCCACCGTCAAGTTCAAAATCTAGTCCAACGGTCGCAGGTAACATGTGCCCACTACACAGTGCAGCCTTACGCCTAGGTCAGAAATTCCCAATGATGTTTTGCTATGACAGAAACATCTGTAAATCTACATGTATGGATGCTTAATCCTGTACTGTTGTATCAGGGAATAGGGGTATATCTTTCAACTGAGTTCTGTAATATGGCTGAGTGAGACGGTAAAAGAAAAACACAGCACAACTGAAAAGTGGAACAGTCTGCTAAATTCTGTTACTGTGGACTTTACTATATGTCCTTTGCCTCAAGGATATAGAGAAGTGATGTTAAATTTTGGACAGAATATTTTTTTGTAACAAATTCATGCATCAGTCTGTGGGCAATGTGGACTCCCGATTGTAAGAATGAAAATTGGTGGTGACTTATGACATTGATGTAAAACAAGATGTTTTAGATGGCAGCTACAATGGTAGTACTACTAGTAGTGGTGAATATTCTTTGAAGCTTATAACTTATCTATCATGTCTATCATGCAGCAGCTTTTTGTGTATGGATTTTTATAATCCAAAGCATAATAAAGTGCACTATATTGTCTGATTATGGAGGGATTATCTACCATGCAGCAGGACGGCTTTTATTGATGGTTAAATTAGCTGAACTAAGTAGGAGCACGGCAGAAAGCTTCCTGTTTTTTTTTTTGCCGGGGGGGGGCCCCCCGTCGATCCTCAACTTATTTGTCAGTAGATGTTGCTTTACATTCATTTCTATGGCGTCACCAACTGAATTACGCATGCTGAGCTCGCAACTGGCAAACTGCTTTCTATGGAAGCTCATGTTGTTTTACAAACGCTGCTACATAGTGAAAACTATAATCACAAACCAATTATTTACCATGTTGGGAGAACATATTCGCAGTGGATCCTGCAAAATTACAAGCAGTCAATATTGGACCACAATGGTAGCGTTTGTCGTTCGTTAAAGTATTTGTTTGGGTACGTACTTCACGACAGAGGAAAATATGCATTGGAGCCTTGATTGTTGGCCCCCCTCGCAGAAACAAGCAGCTATGCCTGGCAAGCTGAATATTTTTATTGTAGTCTTCAGTCGTACTGGACGATCAAAAAGATGTTTCAAGCTAACTTCCTGCATGGGAAATTGCCGAACTGGATGCATGAGTACACGATTCCCTCTCTCAACCTCATAAAAAGTGATATAGGAGGAGACTTTTTGAGGACACAAATTTCTCTCAAATTGCACGGGTTCGGTTTATAGACCAAACCTACCCTCAAAGGTTTAGCGGGAAAACAAACAAGTACATGGAAGAAAAAATCTGCAAACCAGGTTTTGAACTTGCCTGCAATTGTAATCATCCCTATAGAAACCATGCTTTTTCGCGTGCAGAAGAAAATAAGTTAAATCATCATCTCTTACATACAACGGACCGATTCAGGTGTGTTAATACGTGGTAGCATTCCAAGCACATCACTGATGAAAGAGGGCTTATGATATTTTGCGCAAACGATCGATAACGAAAACAAAACGAAACAGTTTTTAAGGTAGGGAAGAGAGGTAATTTTTGGAAAAAAAATTAACCGGGACGATGCAAATGTTATGCAAACTAATGCATAGGTTGACTCGAAAACTTAGTGAAAGTATTCCCTAAGTGAAAACAATCGTTTGAAATGAGAGGTATTGACGAAAAGAAGCTTGCACAAGTCAAAACATCAAATATTACAGTAGAAATCTACCAACAAAATCTGTTTCGGAAAAATATCAGAGTTCCTAATAGGAGGTGAGAGTTGCGAGGGGAGTGGGGGGAACAGATTTGTTGGTTAGATTTCTATGAAACTATTGATGTTTTGACAGTTTTGACTTTTGCAATGCCTTCTCTTCGTCAAATTCCTATCATTTAAACGATTGTTGGCATGAGGGTACAGTTGATGTAGGTATTCGTTATTATGGACATCTGTTCGCAAAATATCAGGTCCTATATAGGAGGTGATATTTTGCCGAAACAATTTTCTTATACAATTTGAAATTCAAATAAACTGTAAGATTCTTCTGAATCAAGATTAAAAAATATATGTACAATCCCCTTTAATTAGAGTGGGGCTACACCGGGGAGAAAACAAAATGATATTAGATCATTTTGTTCCTAACTCTTATTGTTGCAGCTTTATCCCCTAGCATTTTGACACTAAATTGTTCAAAAAATGAGAAGGTGCAGCCCAAAAATGTGCTACGGGGGGGGGGGGGTTGAAACTGATCTTGTCAATTACTGTAATTCTATATGAAATTTTAGGCCATTGTGGTATCTAAACATACGTATTGAGGGTCAAAGATCCATTTGTTAAATGTTCAGCAAGTGTCAATCTACCGCGTTCGTTAAAATGGCCATTTTGGTATTTCAGCTATGAGGGCGCTTTGCCATTAAAAGGCAGATTGATCACTTTCTATTGCAAATTGCAATCATGAAAAACTTATCCTAAGGTTATAATTGATAGCACCTACTCCCGGAATTTGAGCTCTTTTAACTAAACGGTTTCGCGGTGGCAGGCAAGTCATTGGATAAATCATTATGCAATTTTGTGCCATCGGATTGTGTGTAGGTAAACAAACTTTTGCACCCTATGTTTTCAATAGAGACGATGCCAATTATAAAAATTGGCACTTGTGACCAAACGAAAAAGAGCTTATGTGCTGAAATAAAAGATACACATCTCTGGAAATGGATTATGAGGAGCAAACTTAAATGTAGAATTTCTTAAAAAAAGAAAAATATTATCTTTATATATTTTTATGAATTAAATGTCGAAAAAAGGGACTATAATTATGTGATAAACAATATATGGCGCTATTATTGAAACTTATATCAAAAAATGGCTAAAATCATTCTCAAATAATACCAGTTTGTTTAATAACACTTAAGTGGTCAAAGGTATTGCGCACCGCCCATTGGCGGTCTCAAGGGGGGGGAGGTCCATTAGGGACCCTAACTAAAAAACACATTTCCGGGGAATATTTCAATAAATTCATCACATGTCAAGTCTACTCTAAAACATTAGGCAACAGGAAAGAAAAAAATTAAAAATATATTAGACATTGAAAATTAGGGGACA
>JAMKCH010018214.1:0-31655 GCA_023653785.1 Ophioderma brevispina
GCAACGTAACTTCCAAACAGTACAAACTTCAATTGAGTGAAGGCTCTAGCACTGAGGTCAGAAATATACTCGATTGATGATTGGCACTAAGGCTATGATGCTACGGTAATTATAGCCCTATAGGCCGAATCAACCAGGCTAATAACCAAAGGGCCAATTTAATGCTAAACGTTGACATAATAGGGCCTAGTCCATTTCAAACATAGAGTTCAATAGACTCGCCTCGCCAACTGGCCTATCATGTAGTGGATATTTTTAGCCAAATGGTTATATTAGTCTTAGTAAGCATCATGATCAAAAAATATCTAGACTAGGCTAGATCAATGTGAGTTCACACGGCTAGGGTACCTCAGTTATATTGCATAAAAACACAGACAAGTATAGTAGGGTCCAATAAAGTAGTAACTAGTTGCCCAACTGGAGCAAAATGGGTGGCCCTTTCTGTACTCTGCCATGCCCTTGGTGCAAAACTTTGACAGAGAACACTGCTACATAATTAAAAACAGTCCATTTGTTTTTACGTTATATAGTAAATATGACCTGACATCCTGCCTAATCTTTCTAATATATCCATACCTTCCAAAACTCCTGAAACACAAATACACCTCAGCAATCATCTATATCTGCTGCAGCAAGGATAATTCATCCATTGGAAATGAAGAGCACATGTAAATGTAACATAATCTGGCCACGACCGGACTACAGCCCACAGGTGTGAAGCCTCCTGACACCTGGGCCAATAGGGATGGCCATCCCCCGTAGAGGTCGGAGACCATGACCCCCAATGTCACCGACAATGAAGATAGGGCAGCGACCCAATCCGGGGCAACCCAGGGAGGGACCCTTCGGAGCAGCAAGAGCGGCTGCCGCCGGGCTGCTGCCGGCAACTGCTGACAGGCATGTCCCATGACTCCAGAGAAGGCAGGCGGGGATCCCTACTATCACAAAAGTAGCCGGAGGTCCGGCCCCAATCTACACACGGAGTCCCATGCCACTATTGCCAGACTTGGTGGCTTGCGGAGGGGTGGGGGACGGGGGTGTTTTAACCACAAAAGTTTGAGAATTTAATTGGTGAAGCGTTATCCATGTCAGGTGATGTGACGTTAACAGGGTCGCCGTGTGAATCATAACTCCTGGCTTAATTGTTGCCAGTGACAATTAGTTTTACTGAATCACCTAAATGAAATACCCCATTATTTTGATTTATATGAATTGGAAAGTATAATTTTCGCAGGGCTTAACGCAGGATTGTTTTAGGGTGAGGAAACTTTTTTGGTTATAAAAGTATAAGATCTTAACCCCCCCCCCCCCCGAAATGTTTTTTTTTTTACTTTTGAAAATCACATTACAAAAAGTAAACTTTATTAGAAATTTTCTCTAGATTTGACCTTTTCTTTTTATTTAAAGAAATCAACCAAATAGTGGACCCTTTGCCCATTTTGCCGAACGGGGGGGGGCACCCACTGAACTACGGCAACCCCCCCCCCCCCCACACACACACACACACTCATACGGGCCGCCTGGTTTTTGGATTTTGACATCGTATGACAGTCAAATTTATTCTTAATTCACTGTCAGTTTATTCTTCAAAAACTAAAATTCCAATAAGTGTTCATTAGTAAGTTATCTCCGGCAAAACAAGGGGAAATTGGTAAAAGGATTCTGACCTTTGACCCCAAGTCGCATTGTTCAGACATCGAAAAGCACCCCGCCTCCAATTATCACTCGCACTATACCTCGCCATCCTTCCATTCACTTCTCATGGATTATATAATTATCAGACGGATTTATAAGTTGTCAATTGATACCATAAAAAATGAGTATTTACAATACTGACAGAAGAGAAATTGCCTTTTTCAGAGACCCTTGCCCCTTAAATTTGGCAAGCAATTTAAGGGTATATAACGTAGTGTTAGGTATATAACAAGTTGTAGCAAAAAAGTGATACCACAATTTGACGCCACTAACTACCTATGAATGCTGAGGGGTCCATACTACTATCTATGATATCAAACCTTAGTATGTAGTGGCCACTTGAACGAACACCCTTATTCCCTTTCCCAGTCCCTGCCTCTTGGTCTACACTATGATGTGTTTTTTTGATGTGGGGTAAAGAAAAACTAAAGTTCACATTACGTTCAGATTTTTTTTGCATTAATCTCACCTTCTACTTGCAATTTTCTCTCTAACATTCACCCGCACATGAAAAACAACATCCTTTTTGGATTTCTGTTAAATTTCCTTTAGATTTTATCTTTTTCTATGGTTGCCTATATGATTATGACTAATTAGAGATTTCAAACGACAATTGGCGCATTTCTCTCTTTTCTCTGGAATCAAAAAGTGACTTTTTGTGTCACAAACGAAAATCTACCAGTTCAAAAACGCGTGGCCATTCCAAACTCAATTTGTTTTTCATCACAAATTGTGGCACTAAAATGCAGAAGATTGGTCCTTTAGGACTCGTCTTGTTGGGACTGGTAGTCTTTCTACCCTCATTCAATTAACTGTATCCTGAGTCAGAGAACACTGGCCAGCCTCATAGTTGTTCCAAGGTAGATGTGGATCACCAATGCAACTTGACCCCTTTACAAACCCCAATGCCGACAACACATGTTCCAGGATTGCTGTATTGTTGTCATATTCAGTGGATAACTTTCACTTTGACCTCTGCATATTTACAACCTGTAGTATAAATGTGTATCTACTTGAATATGTACAAGTATGTGCATCATGCATTTTTAGGTGGAGGCGTAGTGGTAACATTTGCCTTATCCTAGGGGAGCAGTCATTATTTACTCCTGGGGATGGAGGAATTCCAATTTTTTTTTGGCAAAAAAAATTAATTTCCCCTCTTTGCTTCCATCAAAAAATTGGCATACCCCCTCATTTTACGAAATTTCTCCATGTAAAAGTTCATGTCCCCCTCTCACAACAATGAAAATGTTCATATTCCACACTCCTCACACACAAAATGTCTTATACCCCCGTAACATCTCATTCCCCTGAGAAATGATAACCCCCCTCCCTTATCAGAGCCAGCATGTTGTGCCCTTTACCTCAATTAATTTCTCCTCTCATCCACCCTAGTTTACAATATGTGTCAGCATTTGCAGGGTGAACCAATTCCACAATGTGGAGACATTGTGACCCATGCCACCCTCCCCACCAGCACACTAGAATGAGAACTATATGGCTCAAAGTATTCTTCACTTTGTGGCCTGTTGGCTCTGAAATTAACTTTTACCATACATTTGTAGTATCTACATATTTATTACAAGCTTTAAGTAAATAAGTATAAGTACACACTTAAGTTTGCTTCCTTCAGTAATTCTAAGTAAATAAGTATAAGTACACACTTAAAGGTGCTTGTTCCAATCATCTTTGGGACCCCCTTATTTAACCGGAAGTAGTATCAATTTTTATATCAGATGAAAGGCCATATTTTTCTCATTGTCGTCCTGAAATTTCAGCTTTCAAATCCATTTCTTTCTCAAGATACAGATAAAAAACTACCATTTTAATGGTTAACCATCAATATTAGCACAGTAGCGAATAGGGCGTTGCACTATGCATTATCGCATATAGCAGCAAAACCGCAAGTTTGTTTCCCACGGTACTTGTTCAGTGTGTATAAGTGTCAGGCTCTCATATCAAGTAGAGAACACGATAGACAAAAATAGGAACAAGCACCTTTATGTTTGCTTCCTTCAGTAATTCTAAGTAAATAAGTATAAGTACATGCTTAAGTTTGCTTCCTTCAGCAATTCTACCAAACAAACAGAATGCTTAAAATTTACAATGTGCATAATGCTTTACTATATAGATCTAATGCTGCCTACAATTTCTATTCAACACACAACTAAAATAACAAGTGCAAATCTTTTATGTATTCACTGCACACTTTAGATGCTAATATTTACTACACTACAATGTAAATTCTTTATCTGGTATAATCTATGCACATTTGTCATAAACAAATTATGGAAACATTATTTTGATCGTTCTCTACATTTCTTATGCCTCAGCAATTTCTAGAAACAAGGCCCCAGTGGTGTGGCTGTGGCTCTAATTGAAAGACAATTGTATATTAATGTGTGCAATGACTTTTCAATATTGTTTATGTTTATAAGTTCCGTGAGGTAATAGCCAATAATTCTTTTTAAGAGTATGATGAAGTATAACCCCAAAGTAGCTATGCTTCGGAATCAGAAGCAAGCAAAACTCGAATCACAGATTCAGCCAGCCGCTACAAGCCTCATCCTCCTACTTGGGTGAGGCATACAAGGATACAAGCAAAGTTGTGGCTTGTGGGCAGAACGCATCTCGCGTAAAATAAGAACATGTCGGCTTATTCTACTGCTTCGAAAATTAAGCAAGAAAGACTCCAATGACCATGAAATCATCTGGTACGCCTTATTTTGTGGGATATTTCCTTATTAGGTGCCGATCATTGCAATAATTTCTTTAAATAGACATAAGTTTGTTTTTGACAGGCAGTCTAATATTCAAAGTGGTTTATCATTTCATGTTAAACTACAAGAAGATCCAGTAATGTGCCAACATGTGAACGTGTCATCTTTTGTCAAAAGAAAAAATAATTTGGCTTATTTGTCTCTGATAACATTAGGAAAAACATTACAATTGTAATTAAATACATCTGTAATGTGTTTTCATATCAGTAAGTTGATGTGTGACATGATAAAACATAAACAAATGAATATGTGGGTAATAAATATTGGCAAATAAATTCAAAATTTGAATTTTGTCTCCCCTTGCTACATAGAAATTGAATTGAAATGGTTCAAATAGCTTCTTACGTCAAACTGTGCTTATAAAATATTTCAGCATTCTTAAAGGACTGACTCAGATATTTCAAAATATAATTTTTTGTGTAATAATAAAAAGGAACCTAAAACTAAAACATGTAACATAAAATGCCTAATTCCAAGTGAGATGAATCCGCTCTTCGTTGATGCAGTAAACAGTTTTGTCAGTAATTACGTGCCATAGGATAACCGTGTATAACAAAATTCCGGATCCCGCATTTTACAACAAAGTTGTAATTTTTATTATATGGAAGAACCTTTGATTTGAGCCTTAGCTATGTCACACAGTGCCTTGAGGTACATGGACAAGCATTATGTATATGCAAAAAACAGATTTTTTGAAAATTGAGGATGGCGCCTCATCTGAAATCTTTGATCGGCCTTAATAAGACTATAATACTAATAATAATGCGACAATAATTGTGTCATATACAAGGTTCAGTGAAAATTTTTTCAGGACTGCCACTGGGATTTTTCTTCCTGCCCTGGGAAGTCCAATTTTATCATCCCGAATTCTTCAGTCTTTGAAACACAAAAAAAAATATAAGCATTTGATACTGAAAAAGATAGAAATAATAATATGACTGTGTTAATTTGAATTACTTTGCCTGGAACAGATAATTCTTTCCTATTCTGGTCAAAATAACTTTTGATTTTAGACACCGCCCACTGGATCCAATAGTACTATATTTCGATTTAGGCCATTACTTACGACTTGGTTTTTTTGGTTTCGTCACATTGTCCTCATTGTGTATACGCTTTTCATCTACTTTGTGCTCTCCTTGCATCTGCTTTATTGGCACAGGGTGTGTGTTCGTTCTGGGAGTGGCTTCAGTGTCGGGGCACTGGTTTCTAATGATCATCTTGTGGACTTTTACTTCAAGCCTCACGCATGAGATTTGATTTCCACCATAGGCCAGTTGTTTGCAGTGGGGGCATTGGCCTTAATCATTGGGGTTTAATCTCGTGTGTAACAAAGTGCTTTGCTCGCTCTTCCAACACATGGTATTGGTTCACTCCATTGCTTACCGGTCGTGTCATTGTTGCATCAGCCTTGGAATTTTCGTCATCCTCATTCAAACTGAAATTTGCAATCAGCTCTGTCAACATGTGGATGGCCTCTTTAAAATATCCATTTCCTTGCAGTGGTGGTATTGGTCTCACTGTCAAGTTTATGTCCTCATTACTAATGTTTTCTGAAGTATTCTCTCAGTCTACCAGAACCCAGGCTTTTTCTTCCCACAGTCCATGTTCTTGCAGGTGGGTGCATTGGTCTCTCTTCCGTGGGTTTCTACCTTCATCCTCCTCACTCTTCGAGTGGATTGCAATCAGCCCCTATCAACGCAGGGAAATCCCTCTTTACGTCCAGTTTTCTGTAGTGGAGTAGTAGCATTGAAGGTCATTCTGTTCTTTCTGTCATACTTATGTTCGGGTGAAAAAGTTCTCGCTTCTTCTTCTCTGCATTCCAGTTTCTTCTTTCCTGTGTTGGCTTTTGGTGTCATTTCAGGATTTCATTTCATCATTTTTCTTTAATCCTGTGAATGGTTTGTACAGCTCTATTCCGGACATACATTCTCTCTTCCATTTCCCAGTTACTTGTAGATGCTTGTTTGGTGGTTCGCCCCACTGGGCTTAAACTTTCCTCTATCCATGTCCATGGGTCAACTGTTGTTATTGGGTTTCGCAATATTGTTTTTCTCTTTTTGAAGTATCAGCATAGCTTTTCTACACATGGGAAGGCATGTCCCTTTTCTTAGTTTGATATCTGTAGGCCTGTGGCATTTTTGTACCTCCCTCATATTTATATCACTCTTGTCTGTCTTCAGACTTTGTAGTACTTGCCTTAGCTCTAACGTTTGCAGATGGATTTCTCTGTTCATAGTCAAATTTCTTTAAGTTGCAGTGTTGGTATCAATTGGGGGTAGATGTATACCCCTCTTTCATTTTCACGCTCTGTCCAGCCTTGTACAGATGGCGGCATTAAATGTCACGGCTGAAACTCCATTGGTCATTGTCCCAAAACGTGAGTGTGTGGCCTTGGCTTTATCATTGGCAGAGAATCTCTCCGCTTCATTCCATTGCTTTTAGGTGGGGGAAGCAGGGAGTCTCTAGTGTAGAACAAATCTTGTTGTGATGAAGATGGAACTGTGATAATAGTGCTGTTTTAAATCTTGCAGAAAGTATGTCGTTGCTGCATATGCCATTTGATATCATGTGTGGGTTTTCCTTCACAAGTATCAGTCTGTGTAAGGTGTCTAGTAAATCGGTCCCCTCTTTGTTTCTGTCAATCATTTTTCTTTGAATCGGTGACGTGATTGCATCCAGCAGTTTCTACAGATGGATTTTCTCTTCCACCTTCGAGTTGCTTGTAGAAATTGATTGGTGTCCATATCGCCGGGTTTCCCGTCTATACATTGTCCAATGGGTCAACTGTTATTGGTTTTGTATATCTTGCTCTCAGTGGAAGCAGCAGGATCCACTCTTCCACACACGGTAATTTCCCCTTCTGTAGTTAGATTTTCTGCAGGCTGTGGCATTTGTGCCTCATTCAGATTTATATCACTTTTCTCTAACTTTGTCACTTGCCTTAGCTCTATCAATGCAGAGAATTCTCTCTGCCTCTGCATTATTCAATTTCTTGCTAGTGGCCATATTGGTATTATTTGTAGATCTTCATCTTCATTTTCATCCTCTGTGTACTATTCCACGCCTGATTTGCTCTATGGTGAGTTCTCTCATCATCCCCAGTCCAGCTTGTAACAGATTGTTACATTAGATGTCATGACTGAAATTCCATTGTCTTGTCCCCAACTGAAGTGTGTGCATCGTTTCTAATCATTGCGGGAATTCTCCTCGCTGTCATTCCAGTTCTTTTAGGTTGGGAACAGAGGGGTCCTTTAAGTGTAGAACAGGTCGTTGTGAGGAAGATGGAACTGTGGTAATTGTGCCAGTTGTAAATCATGCAGAAAGTACGTTGTTGCTGCATATGGCATATTTCCATCAACATTACAGTCTCGATCCACTAATAGTCTCTCATTTGTTACATTTGGTTGCGGTTTCATTCTTGGGGTTCCATCATCAATGTGGCTGTAATTTCTGGGCAAAGACTGGTATTGTTAGTACAATCGACTCTCTGGCTCCTCACTCCAGTTTCTTTCAAGTGATGTTGCACTTTCTACCTCCAGTTTCTCACTATTTTAGGAGCATATATCACCTCTATTAGCAGTGGACACTCTACTCCTCAATCCCTTGTCTTATTGGTAATAGCATTGGTAGCATCTCTGGGTTTTCATTATCTTCATGGTCCTTTGCAGCGTGTTTATTTTATGTCCTATCAGCAATAGGAATTCCAGTTCCTCACTTCCACTTCTTGCAGGAGGTGGTATGGGTGTCATTGGTGTGGAACAGTGTATGAGTGAGGAAGATGGGTTTTGTGGTATTTCCCATTGTGTCTTTGAGGAAATATCCCATTGCTGTACATGTAGCTTGTGCTTTGGTGCCAGATATTAATCTGTTGGATAATAGAAGATACATATAGGGATGAATAATTGGGTCTATGAAATAAGCAAGTGTCATCATCTTATAGGTTAGTTAACATTTCATTTTGTGTTGGATTACCAGGACAGCTGAAGTATAGGTGTGTAAGACTTTTAAGAGTGCAAGTTTTCTGATTGTTTTCTCTGTTTGTCTTATGCTAAGAATCCCATAATGGAGAATAGAAAATAAACCATGACCTTGTGGTTGCTATAAGGATGTTTTTCTCTGAGAATGCAATTGCTGGGATTGTCAATTTTGGATAAAATTTGTAGTAAACCTGTTGATTAAAATCAGTTTTCTGCTCTGTTTTTTAAGGAGATCATCCTTTGGAGGGGACTTTAAGCTGCTGGTCCTCTGTACAGAAAGTCACAACTGCTTATTGCAGTCATTTTGAACCCCCTGGGCACTACCACCTATTATACAGTCTGTCTAATTGGTTCATGAAAGGATATAACATAGATAGCCCTCTGAGTAACCAATTAAAAGAGTGACTTCTACAACTCTGTGTAAACTATATCACTATTCTTAGAGTATTATATCTGTGATTTGCCAATTCCATGATATTTCCTCCGAATTAACCAATCAAAATAGTGCTTAGATGCCGATAGATAGGCAGGTAGTGCCTTGGGGGTTTAAGAGAGCAGGATGTTAATTTCTAGCCATTCCATCATGGTTTTCACATTGCTTGGAATAATATGTTAGGATTATGTTCTCAAAAGAGAGACTTTTGAATTTACCCTGCAAATACCATGTTAGATAAATAATAAATAAAATTTGAGGTAAAATGTCATAATTGCACTTGAAATAAATACTGTTTTAGGAAAACAAATGATTTGAAAAGGATGGAATATAAATATAAAATCCCATGTACGAAAATGATAGTGGTTAATTTTTTTCTTTTAAAGAGACACAAGGATATTTCCAGAAATGTGCACCTCCAATTTTGTTTAACTTTTTTTCAAATTTAGAGTGCTTACCAATGTATTAAATTACACCTCAAGTGAATAAACCAAAAATGCTGTATTTATTTAATAAGAAGATGATTTTCTGTTGTACATGACAGAAAATCCAAGTACGCTCCATAGGGCCTATTAGGACAGAAGGCAAGCTCCAAACATAGTTTTTCAGTTGGTTTTCTTTTCTACTTGTTTGTCCAATAAGCCTTCACAATTGTTCTTGGTAGGTGTTCTTCAAACAAGTGCAAATTTAGAGAAATTTGTATCTTTCAGAAAATCTCCTTATGTCCCTCAAAGAATGGTTAATTTTATTGTAAGATCATGTCACACTTACCTCTTATTAGCTCCAGTACCACCAGTGTCCAAGCAGCCATCAGTATCACTGTTACACGATGCCTGAAAAGTCTCCTGGTTTATCAACTCTGGTAGGCTTTGGTGTGGAACAGCCCATTCTAGATTCTCCCTCAGGTTGCTTTGCTCTTCACATTTGTTTTCTTCAGCTGGTCTTCTATGCAGTGGGGGTTTGTCAATCCTTCTTGCTTTGCTGCTACGTATTGGTTTATCGAGGGTTTTGTGCACCTGCTGATGTTGATCGCATCTGCTTCCATTTGTGGATTTTGACCGAGATTTTAGCAATCGACCCCTTCTATGGCTACCGCCATTAGCAGAGTTGGCTACTTTTTGTTCTTTATGATTTGGGATACCTCTCTTTTCTGTGCCTTTTGGTGGTGAATTGTGTTGTGATGACCTCTCATTCGGCTTGTTCCCATCATTTGGAGCACTTGTATCCCCTGTCCCATTTGTCGAATCACTTCTGCTTGTTCCATAAGGGTTTTGTGATAAGCTATGCATATTATTAGTACTACTCTCTGTAGGGTTAAAAGCAGGAGCCTGCATTAATTCATTTGTCTGTCTTCTGTTTCCTCCTCCACCTGCTGTTGAGGATCTCCTTTGTGCCATACAGCTTTTATTAGTTGTACCTTTTCCAGTCTTGGGATCATTATCTTGTTTTACAGTGTCATTTTCCTGTATTCTTTTCCTTCGCTGTTGGTTTTGAGGTTCTTCCTGTCAGATGAATGCCACCTTTCTTGTCATTGCTTTTCTGGCTAGGTTTGCGACTAGCGAATTGTGAACATATATCCTTTGTCTTGGTTGTGTTTCCCATCGTAGACTTAAGTGGATTTTGCTTTGGTGACTTTTTGAGCATCTTATTGTTACTGCCACCTTTGGCCTCACAGTAGCTACCTTGCTTGTTCTGTCCATTGGTCTTCCGATTTCCATCTTTGTTTTCTTGGTACAATTCGTGGGAATGCACTTTACCTCCTTTAGCTTGCATTATCTTACTTCTAGGTGTTGCATTGATTGCCTTGAGTGGCCTATCATGCGTTAGTACTCTATCTTCCCCTTTAGTTATTTTTCTGAGCAGGTTGGTACCTGGCTTGGCTGTGTTTCTTTTAGTATCTCCAGAGATGGTTCTTTGCATTGTCTCATGATTGTTTTGGCCTCTACTTCCCTTCGTTGCTTTTGGTGAACTTTTCTTCATCAGCTTACCACTGTCGGTTGTAAATCTATCAGCATGTTTGGTGGTGATCTCATTCTCTGGCTTATTTGACATACATCTTTTACCCTTTCTGCATGTTGGTTTTGGTTTCTTTGATGACCTACTCCTTGTTGCTATATTCCCCTCCACAGTTTCCAGGTGAGTTGTTTGTTCTAGTTTGTCATCAGTGCTGTATTCTTCGAACGAAACCTGTATTGGCTTAGTCTCTCTCTTTTGGTTGTATGCATTCCTAGGCCTAGAAGTAAATGCTTTCTGTGGTTCATAAGTATGTTCACATTTTCCATTATTTGAGATCAGTGAATGTGAATTTCTAAGCCAAGGCATTTTGGTTCCCTTTGTTACACTGTCGTGTTTGGGCTTTTCACTAGTTGCTTGTTCCATTTCTTCATATTTCTTAGTCCTTTTTCCTTCCATAGGCCTATGTGTTAATTGTGAGCTCTGTAGTGGTTTTACATGTCCTCTCTGAACTTGATTCTGCCTTTTACTGATAGGAGTAGTTGCTCTAATGCGCCTTGCATTTGCCTGAAATTTGTTGTCTTCACTTTGCGTAGATAGAACTTGCTGCAGTGCCTTTATATCATGTTTAGGCTTAAGAGTTGTTCCCTGAACAACAGTGTCAACTGTATCTTTCTTGTGCCCTCTGTTGGATTTGTGAGATGGTGCTTTCTCTATTGCCTTTGCACTTCTGATTCGCTTTTGAGGGACCGTGGCATCCTTTGGTAATTGCTTCTGGTGTTTTTTAGCTCTATTTCCATCCAAAAGTGCCCCATTTGCAAGCTCATAGTCTTCCTTGCTGGTGTTTTCAAGGAAGGTGTTTGGTGATGATTCTTGCACTGGTTTACTGTTACATGGTTCCTGTTTCTGCCCTTCAAGAGATTCTTGAATTGGCTTCTCGCTATTTATCCTATTTATGAAGGATATTTGTAAAGATCCATCTGTATCACATGTGGATTCTTCCTTAGTCTGCACCAACAGTTCCTGCCTATAACTGACCATAGCATTTATGGCATGTTGTAGGGGACTTCCATACTGGGCTGCATATCCTCCCACTGTTACTGGTACAGATCCCTGAGGATCATTAGGGACATCTGGAGGAATATGCTTGATATTTGATGATGGTTTGGGTAAAGAATCACTTTTGTTACTTTCTTGAAGGGATCCCCCTGTTTTCCACATACTTCTATCAAATGCAGTATTTGGATGTGGACCAGCTTCTTCAGTATCGTTTTTACAGTTTTGCAGATCCATCAAGTCAGTTATGCTTGTGACCAGTTGAGAAACTGTTGAAGATGGAGTGTTGCTTCCCTGCATGAAGGTTGGATGTACTTCCCAGATACTGTGGCCAGCTGTTGATTCACTCAAAGATTTTGGTGGATATCTATTCTGTTGAAAAGCAGTTGTAGCCCCTTCATCATCCAAAGAAATGATTTGGGACTTGTACTTAATGTGAATGAAGTCAGGTTCAGGTTGAGACATGCTGATATCGTCACAAATTGGTGATGATATTTCCTGTTGCACTACAACATTACCCACACTACCTTCAGTATGTCTGTCAGATTGTAGACAAGTTGTTGCCTTTGTAGTACAATTACATTTATTGTTAGAATGGGAAAATGTTGCTTCCTGCATGGGACCATCTCTCACGATTTTAGCTGCAGCTTGTGTCAAGTTGTCTTGCATTGATCCATCTGAAGAAACCACTGTAGATATTGATGGCATTTCTTGAAGTGCATTTTCTGCCACAGATGAAGATTTCTTGCTTGTTTCCTCACCTAAAGGAGGTGGCATCAAAATACTTGACTCCACCGATGAATGCCTGGATGTGTAAGAGACTGCAGGTTGAGGCAAATCTAAAGACCTTGTTTGCAGAGAGACTCCTGCTTTGGTGTCAGCCGTGTCATCATTTGCATCAGTAGCACCAGTGCTGTGATAATTAGTGCTTCCTTGCGTGACCAGAACTTCAGCAGTTGCTGTCATGGATGAACCAATAGGAGAGGCACTTGATGCATCTGGATCAGACTCATTAGTACTTTCACCTTCAGGACATTCATCAACTGACCATCTTTGCTCCTTAGTATTTTCTTCAGTATAAATTTCATCTGAAATCGCATTATCAGAGCTTCCTGCATTTTGCAGTTCTGCCTTGGCAGTTGAGTGTGGTATCTTGTTTTCTTGTAGTGGTCGCACTACAGCTTTAGGAATGCTGATAGTATTTCTGCCAATCTTCTCAGTGTTTGTGGAAACATCCTTCTTGTCTTCCTTTTGTGGAACACACTCTTGCTTGCCACCCGTGGTAGCTGCATCTTTGATGATCCAAATTCATTAGTGGTTTTGCTTTCAGAGAGATTAGATTGCAGGCTTGAGCAAGAATTTGAATCCACGCATTCAGTTTTATTGTTGAAGTCTGCAATGCTGCAACTGTTTATTTCACACCACTTTGTTGTCAACAGATTATACACATGGTGAAAAAGTCTGGCTTGAAACGATTTTCCAGTTAGATTCAGAAAATATTGAAACTGTTCATAATTTTATTAATTCCAATTCCAATAAGGCCAGACTGAGAAGGAAATGGACAAGGGAGGGAGCTGCCAAGAGGGCAATGTCTCCAAAATAACAACTGCATCTGAAAAATTAAAAAAAAACAGACACAGATTAGGAGAACCATGTGTCTATTTTTCTGCACTTTAAGATAATTTTATAAGAGGTTATTAAAAGATATCTAGAATTTCTTGGAAATGCCCCAAATCAGAAATATATTTTTAGTGAAGCATTGAGCACATCAACAATGTCTGGTCTAAATGGTGAATATACATGAATTTAGAAGGTTCATTGTAATTACATGAGCATGCTTAAATTGGATCATGCAAGATGATGATTTATTAGCTATCAATTCAGTTAATTTTGTTGTATTGCCACACCCTGAGAGTCTTAAATATTTAATGCCTAGAGTGTTGCAACACATGCATTTGTGGAATTTTAGGCCTATTAAGGTGAAATTTGTTGATTGTTTCAATGAAATCATAAGAGCTTTACAGTAATTTATAATAATGTTGACATCTAAATAGCAATTGAAGGATCTCTACTAATTTCAATATTAATAGACAGAAAAATATAATGTAGTCTGGTCCAGCACACACAAAATCAGGTCGAGCCAGGTAAGGTTTTGTAAAAATGTTTGGGATATGGTTCGGGTCAGGTGAAGATGGAAAGGGGAGATCTGGGGTAAAGAAAATCTAGCCCCACAGGGCACCAGTTCAGAGGATATCTCTTGATCAATCAAAATCTAACCTCAATAATGTCCAATACATTTGATGTCAGTGAGATGTGTTCAAGTCAAGACTTACCTTTGATTTTTTCTTCATACTTTTCTGGTAACCTGTTAGAATGAAACAAAGTTAATTAACAAGTTTGAGTATTTCCTTTTGATTCCAGAAAAATAAGACAAATATGCAGTACTAAATTTCCTAATTTCTTTTTGAGAATGAATCTGAAATTGGTGTTTTACATTAACTTCTAACAATAAAATCATACAATTTTGTAGAATTAGACATGTACTATTGCAATAATTCTAAGGTTTGTGTTATGTTGTATTGCATATCATTAGCAATTACAAATTTTTCATTCTGTAATTTCATACCCTTTTTGTTAATGGTGCAAATGCATTGTCCTTTGCCTAGTAAGGGTGAATTTGTGCCTTGTATTCTTGTGGCATGCTCATGTCAAAATAGTTTTCACTTTCATTTAATTTATATTATTATTTGTGTCTTATGAGATGGCGATAAATCTAATTCCGATCGTAATTTTTATGTTTTTAAATTTTGCCCCACTACAAGTTTAGAATGCCTATTGTAATTGTACCATTTTGGGGCTTAAAGGGGGATGGCCCGATTTAAGGATGTGGAGTTTTCATCTTGATAGATTGGCCTTCACTCCAAAACCACATCTGTAAAGTTTCACGCCGATATTTCAATCCGTTTTGATGCGAGAGCTAAGAACGTGATTTTGTAAGCCCCCATAGAGTACTGTATAAGATCAATATTGGTCGACCAAAATGGGGCACATTTTTGCTCATAACTTCCAAACCAAACATCCTATGGCTTCTAAGATTTCACAGAGTAAATGAGAAAAATAGTAGCTTTCTTCTGATACCAAAATATTGACCACTTCCGGTAAAATCTGGGGCTTCTGGGGACGAGGCTATTAGCGATCGGGCCATGGACCTTTAAAAAGAAAATTTAAAGTTGCAATAGGTGTCCCTAAGAAATGTGAAAATTCTGATTTTTGTACTGATGTAAAGCTTTCTATCGAAAATATCCTCATCTGAAAGGATCGAACTGAGAATTGGGAAATTTATAATTTCCTATTGGAGCAAATACAAAAATCGGTCTATGTTTATATTGAAATATAAGCATAAAAACACCTTTTATTTTTATTTCTAAGACAATTCATAAAGGTGCTTGTTCCAATTTGTGTCTATTGTGTTCTCTACTTCATATGAGAGTCTGGCACTTGCACATAAGTCCCATCAAGTACCGTGGGAAACAATCTTGTAGTTTTGATCGTAGAAGCAATAATGCATATTGCTAATATTGCTAATATTGATGGTTAACCATAAAACAGCGGTTTTTGATTTATATCTTGGCAATGAAATGGATTTGAGGGCTCAAATTTCAAGACGACAATGAGAAAAATATGTCCTTTCATCTGATATCAAAATCGATACTACTTCCGGGTAAATCGGGGGGTCCTAAAGACCATCGAAACACACACCTTTAAAGGTGTAACAAGATATTTTGAGGCACCCAAATATTGTATCATAATAGTAATTTCATATAGATTAGACACTCAATAGATTTCTAACCTTGTATTTGGCTACAGAAATGTCTTAAAAGGGAGAAAAAGGGTGATTTTGCTTTGCCTATATTTCAATATAAAACATAGGCTGAATTTTGTATTTGCTCCTATACAAAATTAGAAATTTTACATTTTTTGTACCAAAGAAACATTTCTCAGCTTAATCCTTTCAGATGGGATATTTTTGATGGAAATCTTTACATCAGGAAAAAAAATCAATACTTTCGATTTTTTAGGGACACCTGATATGTGAAATCTTTGTTGCCCCTTTAACCAAATAAAAGGTAAGAAATCTATTGTGTGTAGAAAATATGGATGCCTTGAAATCCCTTGTTGCACTTCCAAACTATCAAGACATTTAAGAGCTAGTACTGTTAGTTAATCTGACAGGGTTTACAAAAAAAAGTATCAATGGTCAACTTATCCACTATAATAGAGGAGAAAGTGAGTAGATTCTTGCAGGTGCTTGCAGAAACATATTGTTGAGAGGTGAGACATTTATAATCAATCAATTATATTTTGAAGGGAAAACTTTATCAAAAGACAATCATCATTAGTTACTGTGCTCAATGGGCATGCAGTTCTGAAGTTGAAAATGACATTTGAATCACTGTCATCTTACCTTATTGTCAAAAAAATTATAACTTACACAGTTCCAAAAATTCCCCAGGTCATGACTTTGTCTTCACCTGCATTCAGGCCAGTCTATAGGTTGTCAATCTGTTTATGAAAAAGAAAAAGTAAGACCAATATTATTCTTCAGTAAGAGTTAAATATTTCTGTAAGTTTGAATGTGTTGTGTTTATTCTTTAAAATATAAAATTTATATTTAAGGATTCAACCATGGTGCATGGTGGTTCATCAGGAAATAACATTGCACCCACATGTCCGCGTATTTTTATCTTGCTCAGGCAGACCATGATAAAAATACATGGATGGGTCGGTTGCACAGTTTTTAATTCCTGATAAACACCATTGCATCATGGGTGAATCAACAGCAATCATCATCAAAAGCAAAAAAAGATGTGCATGCTTCTGTCTTTCATATTACAAGAAAAATTACCTTTAAAGGTGCATTTCGTGATTCCAACACCTTCTGTATTATTCATGGTTTAATAAAAATAAATAAAATGTCGACATTTATATAGTGCCTTTCACAATGTATCAAAGCGCTTTACATTTATTCCACTGCCACTAGAATATGTCAGCTGCCTTACAAATGCCCAAGGCATACCCATACCTTTGAGCAGCGCTCAATGGACAATATTCCTAACAGCTCCCCTTTTAGCACCTGGGTGGAGAGAGTCAAGCGAGGTTTTGAGCCTTGCCCAATGCACAACACAATTGGCCCAGCGGGACTCGAACCCAGGACCTTTTGGGTCTTGAGGTCGGTCGTTGTCTCACTGGCCACTGTCCGCATATTTTTATCTTGCTCAGACTGTGATAAAATACATGGTGGGTCGGGTTGCATAGTGTATCAAAAGCAGACTTTACCATTTAGTCCACTGCCCACCTAGAATTGTCAGCTGGGCCTTACAAATGCCAGGCATACCCATACCTTTGGACGGCGCTCATGAAAGATTCCTTTAACAGCTCCCCATTTAATAGATATCAAAGCTTATTCACCACATTTAAGTTGATTCCAATCTTTTGGTTTTGTGTTATGAGCAATTGCTTATTTCCCACGGTCCCATAGGCCACTGTGCTACGGACAGAAAATAGAAAAATTGCAAATTTATTACAGATACGACCGAATTTGTACGTAAGATTAGGTACACATGGATTACTAAGGCTAACGGTTCAGATGATATAAAAATCTCAACTTTTTTTAGGGGGACGAGGTTGTGGATCACGAAATGCGCCTTTAAAATATCAATGTGATTTAGGAAAAAGGTTTTAAATTAGCAGTACTCAACCTTTTTTGAATTCTGCACACCCACAACAATTTCAAATGAACATGTCACACAACCACGAGTGTGACGAACAGCTGCATCTTATACACTGTACATTGCTCATCTGAAACAGCACGTACACACACAGCAACTGTGAGTTTGTGACTGATCAACAACACACGCTCATGTACAAGCTTGTACTAAAGCAATAGGACTTGTTGAAATAATATTTTAAAGCTTGCTGAGTGGTTGCTGTGATTAACTGAGGTGATTCTTAATGTTTGCTTTGAAATTTTACCACTTGCATTTGTTTAAAAGGTTTTGTGTAAAGGCTAGACTCCTTCATTTTTTTTTGACATAGGAAGACTTCTGCATGTATACAATCCTTTTATTACCGTCGACCCGAGTATAGTCCCAGGCTCGAGTAAAATCCCACCCCTAAGTTTTTGGAAAATTTCACAAAATTCTAAAGATCCGTTTATTTTCGCATGCCTAAAAATTGGCCTACACCGACTGCAAAATTCGGAAACCTATTTTCTTTAAACAATAAACCTTTTTAGCTTTGAAATAATATGCATTGTCCAATACCAAATTCCATTTTAAATCTTATATTCCATCTCAAGAATGTTTCTAATGACATCTGGAACCTTTAAAGTTTGTGAAAAACATACATTGAGATTAGAACACGGCAAAGTGTCAAAGATACAGCAGAAGACACTGTTTCTGGTTCAACCACACTCTCATGGCTTTCTACTTTACTCAGACGTGATTCTGCAATATTTTTCACTCTTTTTCCATATTTCAGTATAAAAAATAACAGGTCATTGAAAATTATTTCGTTTCATAAATTTGTGACAAAAATAGTTTTTTTGGTGGATTTGTTTTCTGAAATTAAAAGAATATTTTGAACAAGGTCATGTGTAGGGTCAGAGGGTGCCTAATGAGGTAGCATGATTTCACAATTTTTTCACTTTCCTGGTTTTCCATCATGACATTTCTAAAATACAGTGTTCAAATTGATTAAAAAGTTAAATTTCCCAATATTTCAAAGATAATTCACAGAAGATTTCATTGTATGATATCCACAATACTCTGAATAAAAAGAGTTTGTCAAATCAGACATGGCTGCCGCCAATATACACTGATGGCAAATTAGTTCAGTTTTCATGACTATTTTGTTCTTTTTTTTGCTAAAAAATCACTAAAGTTACATTATAGTCATTAATGCATAATTAGTTACATCACCAAAGATGAAATCTACTTCAGAATGAGGGTGAAAAGTATGTACTTTCAGAAAACATAATTTTTTCAACAGTCTGAGTCTTCAAAATTCGGAAGTTATGAAGTGCCTGTATAGTGTGTGTGGCGAGTAGGCCAAGACATTTTCGACTCCGGCTTTGGCCAAGATTCGGGCATTATCCCACCCCCAAATTTCAAGGTATTTTCAGCTTAAAAAAGGGTGGGAAAATACTTGGGTCAGTACGGTAATTAAACTAGAGTAAATTTGTTTTTAGATGTCTGGATCCAGAAAAGATGTGCACAGTGGCTTATGGGACTACAGGAAATATACAAAAACATTAAATAGACCATTAGAATCTCAGTAGGTATATTTTTTTCATCGTGCAGATTAGGTCCGTTTTACATACCTTATACACAGTGTGCTCACAATTGATGCGTGACCTCTGGGCCTAGTGTGGATTTAAAGTTAGGGGCTTTACTAGTTTGCATCGCTGCTGCCAAAGTTATGCTCAAATTCAGTGGAACTTTATCTAGCAAATGTTTTCTTTCTTTTTTTTTTTCTCCATGGTTGCAAAATTTTTAAAATAAAAATGTCATTGGAAGATATGCGGTGCTTTTCATTTATAAGACCATGTCCAGGATCATATAAGAACTATCCTTCTTAAAATACCGGCAACCGCGAATGGTAAATTCACTCTAAACATTTTGACTGAGTACGGCCGGAGGACCGCTATATTCATGAGGCCGTAATAGAAAAACAATTGGACCTATGTACTTGGAACTTTCTGTCAATCAAGCCCCGGGCTTGCCTTATATGGTATGCGAAACAAAGGATCGATTGGACATTGGGAAGGTTACACGGTTGAGTTATATGTAAATGAATTCCTGAGGCCCAATACACCGCTCAAACCCCAAGGTACTGCATGTTAGGGCAGAGTTGTTTACTAAGGTCGCACTAACTGGCGGTCATTCACTGAGGCATGCATATGGCTAAAATAGCATACGGTTAACAGGTAGGCTGGGTTAGGGACACAATAATTCCAGTTTAGTGATGCGAGTAAAGTGGGGTGTATTTGCCGTGGCAGAAACTGGCACGATGATGTTGCAGTCTCCAGTTGTAGTACAAGGGCAAAAAGAAGGTGATCACCACCATTCTCTGAATGTCCCTTTAAGTTAATGGCTATAATAGTCCAGAAAGTTAAACAATTGAACAAAGAAGCTATTGGTTGCCACCCGAGTAGTCTTATAAGCTCATGGACACAAAACTCTCTTAGTTAGTTCAGATGACCCAATTCATTACAAACGACTAAGTACAACTTGACAGTTAGCTAGTGGTTCAAAATCCACACAAACTCACCTCTAAATATTAAGAAAAACTAAGTCATGTTATTGGCAGTCACTATACTCTTAACAATTTTAAGAATATGTCCTATTATTTATGATAAATGAAGCTGTTGAGAGGGGTTAGTATAATTTAAATATTTAGGCGGTGTTCTTGATCCACAACTTCGTGGAATGAACATGTGCAATATGTATCTTCTAAGGTCAAAGCGTATTGGGTAATTAGCCAGACGTTAAATACTTCCTTCTAGTATGTCAATATGCTGGCAAAGCTATTGTTTTTCCTCATTTTGGATCTATTGTAGTTCGGTTTAGTCAAATTTCATGCTTATAAAACCATCACAAAATGCAGTCTTGCAAACAGGCGTGCTGGGTTCTCGTTCAGCCGACATCAGAACCTCAGTAGATAAAATGATGAAAGATCTTGGTTGGAATAAATTTAGTAATAGGTGGGATTATAAGTTACTTATCGTTGTCTTCAAGTGTTTCAAACATATAGCTCCTGTATATATTTCATCAGGTTTTTACTTTTACTCATTCAGTGCACACAAAAGGTACTAGAAGCCAGACTCAAACCCTTTGCTCATTCTTCATGGAATATTGTTGCTGGCAAAAGACATTCCAGGTTGAGGAGGCAAAATTATGGAATAAATCTTTCGTCCAATATTCGTACCAATTTTGAATCTATGAGCCTGAATGAATTCAAAAATGTAATTGCTCATAATGCGATTTAATTGTTTGTAGAAAATTTCATGTTAATCTAATGCTTGCATTTGTTCCATTTTCATGATAATGCCATTTCTTTTGTAATCATTACTGTATTATTTCTATGCTTTATCAGGGCCTCCTGGGAGACCATTACTTTTTTTTGTATTGGGGGGGGAAGCATTAAACCTGAATAAATAACGAAACTACCTACTCATGATCGGAACATGCTGGTGCATTCCGATCCATCTTTGGGACCACCCTGATTTACCCAAAGTAGTATCGATTTTGATATCAGACTAAAAGCCATATTTTCTCATTGTCGTCCTGAATTGAAGCCCTCAAATCCATTCAATTCCGCAATATATAAACACAAAAACGCCGTTTGAGTTGTTAAAACCATATTAGCACACAGTATTGAAATAGGGCTTTGCAACAGCATTACAACGCAAGTTTGTTTCCCACGGTACTTGGATGGGGTGTATGTGCAAGTGCGAGGCTTTCATATCAAGTAAGAGAACACAAGCATAAACGGAACAACCACTGTTAATGTGTTACACATGCCCTCCTTTGTCTGATTATGTAGTGTAGTTCCCTACAGGGAAGTGAAACTGAAAGAAAAATTAACCCTTGAAACTTAAAAATTAATTCAAACTAGCACCACCGCATGAGACTATGGCCGTTACGTATGATGAAGTCAAGTGCCATTTAGATTTGTTGTGTTTGTTGTTGACCATTGACCCTTTCATTTTGCCTCGAGGCCTACACGATGGCATGTATAATAGTTAGATCCATTTCCTGTTTACCCTTGACCCTTAAACGATGGCTCTCTTACGAGGCGGGGTTACTGTGGACACACTTTTTCACTTTTTCATTTGAGCCTACAAATGGCATAGCTATATACGTTCAATTAAGCTTCTTTTATATTTGACCCTAGATGACCCCATTTTGGAACCTTGTGACCCCATAATGGTGCCATAAGAAATAGAGCTTTTTTCCCATTGGTCTTGTGAACACATTTTGACAAAATATCTACTTTGGTTTATGAGTTACACGTTTTTGCATATTAATTGCTCATTTGCATATCTTCTACCATGACCCCTGGGGCCATTATTCTGTCACATGATTTCGTCTCGACATTATCCGCAACTTTTGCACAGAACATCACCTATCCAAGTGTTTCGATTTGGGGAGATCTAGCATTTTTCATATTTTAATTAGATAATGCCGCCCTTTGAATGTTTAATAGCTTTCCGATATTAATTCTGTCTACAAGCTGTATACACTGACCAAAGACATGCTCCTGCATGAAATTTTTCAGCAGTGTGCACCTTATCTGTAGAAGAATTAGGCTTCCAAAGATTTTTATTTTTTGACCCTCTATTGACCCCTACGAGAGGTCAAAGGTCAAACTTATTTACACCCCTATGTAGCTGGGTCATTGGTACTTTTCTGACCTGATTTTGGGTCAATATCGGCCCAGCCTGGCAGAAGAAGGTGAAAAGCGATGGGTCGGGAATACGGATAAGAAAGGAGAAACTAAACAGCATAACAAATACTATGCCGCCGTTTCACGGGCCTAGTACAATGTACAACAAACACAAAAAGCCAGAAGTGTTGCTTGCTTCATCTTGTTAATACATTAACTGTTAAACATAAGTCAATTAGTTTTATTTTGTTTTTCTCTTTTTCTTTTTTCTTTTCTTTTCTTTGCCAGACAGTCAAGATTGTCTCTGCAGGTGGTCTGGGTCGGTGTTGGGGAAAACATTATGCCTTATATGGTAATAAATCCATAATACTACATGAACCAACACAAGTAAACAAGGTTGGGATAGTCGTTTGTCAAATGCCCCCCTTTTTTTTTTTTTTTTTTGTGGTCTTGGTGATGTTGCGGTTGCTGATCTGTTTAAGAAAGTACTACTGATCTTTTTGGAGAATTTTGGAAATATAACCTTTTCTCTTCCTTCCTCCCTCCGGGCAATATCTAGTACTAACCAATAAAAAGAAGGGGAGGATCACAATATATGCAATCTTGAAGTGGCAATCTCCCTATCATCAGGCCATTCATTGTGAGAGGGACACAAGAAACATTTCCAAAAAAATGCAACCTTTTTGCAGGGTTTTTGGCATAATGCTTACGTAAGTGTAGGCTAAATACTGGTTTAGTGTAATAAAATATAGTTAGTATTTCCTGTTTGCATGAGAGACACATCTAAGCAGCTTTTAGGCCGATTAAGAAAGCATGGAAGTTCAAACTTGTTTTTTGTTTTCTCTTCACTTGTGTTGTCCAATAAACCTTTCAAATAGTTATGGTATTTTCAATCAATATTGGTCAAATTTTACCTATGCTCCTTTGAATGCTTCACAAAATGAACCGACAAGAATTGATAGTCGCTCCAACTTTAGATAACAATCACTAAACCAGTCAGTCATTACCAATACTCACTAGAATGGTCAACTTCAAATGCACTTTAATAACATTTTGATTGACTCATTTCACGATTTGATGGGTTTAATTAGTAATTAATTAAAAACCCCCAGCTGTGATGTGAACACCGATCCTATGGCTTGCCCAATTGTAAATGCAGGCATCACACTATGACACATCTAGAACTCGGAAGACCCTTGGTTTGGTTTGATGATGTAACCAATCTTTTAGGTTTCCGTGCAATCATAAAGATAATCTGAATCGTAAATCTTGTCTGTGAATCAAGATCATATCCCATGAAATACGATTTTCACTCGTGAACACAATTGACATGACGTCGGTGTATTTAACATAAGTGAATTACGGATGTTGAATTTGATCATTTTTTAAAACGAATTACGGGAAATGGTACTAATACCCAAAAGCCCAAATCCGTCACACATGCCTAAGTGCCGAACCTTGCAAGTACTTGTTATAATAATAATCTTAATTATTTTTTTTTACAATTTTGACGTATGTTGCATAACAGAGAACGTGGTTTATTACACTAGTGACGATGTGTCAACCCTCTGTCCAAGAATGTTTAGCGTGCCTTCCCACCATCTAGGGCTTTTAAAAATACGTTTGTTATGAACCTTCTCATCTTAAATTTATAACGGACACCAGCGAAATATGTATAATTTATCAATACGATATTAGTAGCATTTATATTGACAGTCACAGAGGTGAATCTGCGTGCAGTCCACTCAACTCCATCATTATGGTATAAACCAAATTGGGGGGAGCAATTCGCGATGTACGCACGTCGTTTGACGGATTTCAGAAAAACCGCCGATTGGGTGTTTCAATAATGACGGATACTGAATAACATCTTAGTATAGGGAAAATTCAATATGGTGACGGATATGATGGTTAATTTTTCCAATGTATGTTACAAATCCATTTTATAAAAGTAAGCAGTCATGAATATTAGCGAAAATAAATTTCCAGTTGTTAATTTCATTTCTTAATCAGATTTGTTTTTTTGAATCGTATGTGGGGATGTGTACGGACCCTCTAGAGTTAGCGATTTTTCAAAATGTGATTTTCTCAGAAACAAAAATTCGTATTTTGTTTAACATCCATCACTTTGTAATACACCTGACGATATGGAATATAGTGCTGCATCCTAAAGATAAGCGTGACCCTCTACAGACTACAGGTGCTACATATGAAATCCCCTTCATGAACTGCCTTAAAACATACATAGGGGAAACAGGGTACTTGTTTAGGACCAGCCTCTGTGAAAATAGAATTGAAACAGAGAAAGAAAGCAACAGAGATTACACCAATGCCCCCCCCCCCCAAAAAAAAAGGTCCACTTCAGAAGTCTACAAAGCAGTCATTTTAGAGCATGTCGTAGGCATTGATCCCATAATCGGGTGGGATGATGCTGAGATCATTGATCAAGAACAGGATTAAACCATGCACTGGCTCAAGGAGGCCTTTTAGAAAGAACTATTTCTATGAATAAAGATAAAGGAGAATACCGATTAGAAAAACAAATTATATACTGTAATGATTTCCAGGCTGTCATGTGAATGAATTCATGCAAATTACTGCAATGCCCTAGTCCCAACAGTGACTCTTCTATAAAAGAGTCACACACACTGCCATTGCAACTGAGTGCACACAAAATTGATTTTTTTTCATGAAGATTTAGACCACAAAGTGCACTTCTATACTGCTAAAATTACCTGCATGTGTTCTCCTTACATTATAGAACATGGATATTGTGAGTAATTATTGCAGGCTTTCATCATTTTCAGAGAAAATGAGGTGAAAATTTTTGCTCCATCCACACTCAATGGGAATTTCATTGACACTTCTTCCTATGGCAGTGTGTGGGACTAGCAATGCCCATAAGCCATAAGTAGTGACAGATTTGTTCTGTCGTCTGCAAAAATTACTCTGGTCATATGTCTGTGCACAGCAGCCGGCAACATCCCGCTGTACACCAACATCAACTCATGCACTGCTGCTATTTGCAAACACAGATATTTACTTCGGATTTCCCAAGAAAAATCGAAGACCGTGTAGAAAATTTTTGGTCTAAAATGGCCCTTTTATACCACCTGAAACCTTAAGCCAAAAAAAAAACTTCTACCGTCACTATTTGTTGTTCTAAAACCTTATTATTAAACACCCCGGATAGCAAATTTCCACAGACGCCTACTAAAGTCCATGGTTGAAGAAACTCTATTTGAACAATACAGTCATAACAATTGCTCACCGACGTTGTTGGCTGCCTGTGATGTCGGTGTGTGTCTGTGGTCAAATTCAAAATGTTAACCCTAGTTGCATGCGTATGAGCTAGTGTTCTGTAAGGCCTACGAGAATGTAACTTGGTGGAAAGAGGGGGGGGTGGGGTTACATGTGGTGCCCTTGGTGGCCTCATGTGACATTCGGCTCCATTCACAAACCGCGCTGGCAGATGGCACTCGCAGTCTGTGGATGTATTTTTTTCTTAAACAAAATCTCAATAACCCTATAGATTTAATGCAATGTTGACAAATTTATTATATTGACAATTTTGCCAATGAAGTACTAATTGCAAATTTAGAAGTACATACTTATATTACCAAATAGTAAAACTGCATTAAATGGAGTGCTTTACATAGAAGTACATAGCCCAATACCACTAGTATTTAGAGTGCTTCGTAACCGTAGTAGGCATATCATGAACTTCAAATCGTACCATTTGCTATCTGGGGTCTATTCATGTAACCAAAGTTAGAATTTGAATACACAATCACAAAAAACTTAATGCCTGAATGGTCAGAAAGACAGTGACATAAGAGTGTTACATGGTGTAGGTAGCATCAAAGACCTAAGTATTTTGAACCGATCAGTACAGGGGAAAAAATGCAATGCCTGGCAATATATTGACATTAGTGTCATGGGTTGCATTTTTTGTGGCTCACACTTTACAAAATACTGTGTCTTGCATTTACTGTGTCATTATTATCTGAACACCTTTACATGGATGTTGTTTTGGTTTGACAGTATCATTTTGTCAGCTGAAAATAAATTACACATTGCTCAAAGGTAGCCTACATTACAATTAATATAGGCATCAATAAATCATGGCATAAAAGCAACAGTCATATGATTGCACATGCACATCACAAATTATCAGACCTACCTTAGTGTTTTCAATGACTAAATCAACCATGCCACAAGATCGTAGGTTTCAGTTTTTGTGCGACATCAAAAAGTACTCCTTTGTCCTTCATACATGCCTTACTGAACAATATTCTTGCCAATCTTTCCTGTATATACATGACATGTTATACTATTAGTGGGTAAATGTGGTATGATTGTCCAACAATTGCCGGCAAATTAAAAATAGCTGTTTTGAAATTTCCATTTGACATGCATATGATACGTGCAGGAATCTGTTTACTAGTATGTGATTAACCTCGATCTACAGATCACGTTCTGCGAGCATGAATGGTGCTTTTTATTTAGCCAAAACATTAAGCTATACAAGATTTTCAAGGGACAACTAAGGTATTGTGACAATGCCCCCAGTATTCGCATCTGATTGCTTGTATTCTTCTGTACAGAAAAAAGGAAGTGTGAGGTGGTTTTTGTATTTGTTACCAAGGTTTAAAAAATACTTTTTTGTTACATAACCAATCAACATGAATAATCAAATCAATTCTTACCAAAGATATAACAGATTAGACTGAAAATACATTGTTTTTATCCCCCTGGCTTACCTCCTGGTTTTAAAAGCCATGGGGGATATTGCGACAGCAGATTCCTTTTGTGCGTGTGTGTCTTTCTGTGTGTGTGTGTGTATGGTCCATTTTGGTTAGGCTCTTTGGGTGGTGTGTGCATGCATGTGTTCCATTTTGGTTAGATTGACTGGTTTGTGCATATTCTTGCATGCTCTTCCATATTAACTTAAAGGTTGACTCAGAGATTTCTACTCCTAAATTTATGCAGTTTTATTTCAGCCCGTTTGCCCGAGGATGGCACCCTCAATTTTCTGACATATTGTGTTTTTGGCATTTACATAATGCTTGTCCATATATCAATACAAACTTTCTGTCTACTTTTCTATTCCAATAGCTCCACATGTACTGACCTCAAACATTTAACCATACATAAGACATACAGCGCATCAGTACGGCGCTGTATATCTACAGAACCAAAAGTGTTAGAATTTTTGTCGCAAGTCCAGTGTTCTTCTAACATATCAAAAATAAATATATATTTTTTTCTGAATGTTTGATGGAAAAATAAGACCCGCAAGCCCCCATTTACACCTAAAATTTAACAAAAGCAAAAGCATCAGTCGGAAAAAGCGTGCAATTTTTTTATTGAAGGTCTCTTGCACAAGACTTGATTTCACCATCCAACAGCAAAACCGTGTTATGTCGCTAACGGCTGATCGCAGATTTTTTGTCGCAGGTTCTAACCCAAGTTAAAAGTGTATACTTACTGGTTAACCTTTTGATTTTTCATTTAATTATAAGACAAGCCCATTATAACTGAACAATTTAACCAGGTTTTGTCAGTTTTGAAGTGGAAATTTCTGTGTGTAAGATGGAGCGTTCACTCCAAGATCAAACAAAAGTCAACTGAACGCTCTGGTCCCACACACATCTAACAGAAGAGTCCGATTTCAATCCTAATTTCACCGTTTGTAACCCTCTCATATTTTGTCATTTTAAAAGGTAAATCAACTTTTGTGGATATTTGGACATATCCATTGCATTTTGTGGATAAACTTTTTATTTTGTAACATCTGAAATGCTCTAAATTGTACTTTTAGATTACAAATCATACTAGAAACACTTTAACCAACGTGGCTGCTTTCGCCTCGAAGAAAGAGTCTGGTCAGTGGAGTCTGGTATAACGTTATAGTGTCTATTTCGCAGTATCTTTAATTTCATGTTTTTAATTGACAACAAGCTATTAGGAATTTAACAATGACAGAAAAATATTTGCCTACAATTCAATTTTTTAATATACATATATACTTTTTCCAATTCGAAAGAATCTTAAATTGTCTTCAAAAAGCAAAAAACCGATCAATCAAACAGTATAGTACACAATGTATGGGAACGTGTGGCGTGACGTGCGCGGTAATTCGAGTTGTGTACAGGCACAGAGGTCGAGCTGTCTGGTTACACAGTAGAAAGTTTGAATTGTTAATCACTGTGTGAAATAGCTAAACTCAAACCGATATCCTCTATATAGAAAATCACACAGGCCAAACTCGGAAAATGTGAAATTTAGACATAAGGCCAAGAAAAAGTTTGTCTCAGCTTCCTGCTCACATAGTTGTAAAAAGTCCCATTTTACCACATTTTTTCAAGAGATTTTTAATTCTATTTTGTTTTAACTGGTCAAGAAAAAAAAGAATATACTCAAGTGCGAATTGGCCAAAAGAAAGTCATAATACAATGCAATAAAAAAGAATTTCCACATAGTGCATAGCTTTTTGGACTAAAAAAATGCATAGTGCTTAGGGTTTTGAGCTACTAAAAGCTTTGGCCTAAGCAAAAAAAAATAGAAAATGAAAATGATATCATCCTATTACTTTGCAATCAAGTATGCTGCAGATATAGGCTTGTCAGTGACAGCAAGCAATGCATTGGCTAGCTCTATTTTCAATTTCCCCTACAATCTATAAAAAAAAGGCAACCGGTATATACACGGCGGTCATTTACCCAACTAGCAAATCGGTAAATACATAACGCAGTATATACACGACGGTTGTCATGTACATAACCCTAACTGCTCAGTCCAAAAAACATTCATTCATACATAATACCAAAGTTTAAAGGTGCAACTAGAGATTTCACATAACAGGTGTCCCTAAAAAATGTTAAAAATCTAATTTTTGCATTAATGTAAAGCTTTCTATCAGAAATGTCCCGATGCATGTGAAAGGATTTAAGCTGAAAAATATTTAATTGGTACAAAAATTGTGCAATTTCTAATTTCGTATAGGAGCAAATACAAAATTCAGCCTATGTTTTATATTGAAATAATAAGAAATAAAAATTGCATTTTGTTTTCACTTTCAAGGCATTTCTGTAACCAAAGACAAGGTAAGAAATCTATTGGGTTTCTTATATATATGAAATCACAACATATGACAAAATATATGGTTGCCCCAAAATCTCTTGTTGCACCTTTAATTTGTATATTTAAATAGCACAAAAATAATGGCAATCTTAGAATGTTTAGATCTTGGAAATAGCTATTTGTTTCAGGAATTAGGCACTTTAATTTCAGAAATTAGGCACTTTAATTTTTCAAAGTTAACGCTTCTCTAACCGATGATTTTTTGGAACACAGTTCATTGGTGGCTATTGCAATACCAGGACTTTCGCTAACAAAACACCTGGTTTCATAAATTGAGGGTTGGGATTGGTGTAATGTTTTGGCTGGCTATTGTTCAATATTTCAATACAAAGTTTCTCCTTCATCCCCACTTTCTCCTTCCCCATCGCTTCTTCCCTACCCTTTCCTTCGCATCCTTTCTTTCCCCAATATGTTAACACTAAAGTGTATAGGGGGGGTCCATGTAGACCCAAGATTTTGTTTTTCACATGCCATGTTTTAATGCTAAATTTAAAACAAATCAAATTGGCAGTGGGCCTGTGGCATTTTTATGCTCAGTAGCATATAAATAAGCATTTTGATGGGCAATTTAAAATTTATTTAGTCCATTAAATTGTACTCGAGTAACTTTTTGAAAATTTTATTTCAGTAATGTAAGTGTATTTATATTTTCTATTATCCAAATTGTATGGAAAAGTCCTTTTTTTCAGCAGGATAATTTTGTGAGTGACAAAAAAAGCAGTTTTTGGACCGCCATTTTGAATTTGTACAACCGATTTTAATTTGTTTTTCGTTTTGTGGTTGCATTGATGTAACCCATCAATGACAAGTGTTTTGGTAAAAAAAAAATCCAATGGCAAAGTGGTTTTCGGGGGTCCACATGAAACCCTTTATACACCAAAGGGTGCAGAAGACATACACTTAAGTGTTAAGCTAAATTTCCCACTCAGATGTGTGTGTGGGGGGGGTGATTAAAAATAATGGCATCTTCTCCCGGGGGTTCTCACTTGTTTTTGGTAGGGATGTGCGGCCGGGTGTTTGAACCACTACCCTGAAAATCAAAATTGACAGATTTGCTACCCATCCTTAAGTTATTGAACCGCCCATCTCTATACCTGTGACATTAACTTGCTATACCTTTCAATATGTACCTTTTGCTATTGATATCTTGACATTAAAGTATTTATTGACATCTTGTGAGTTATGAATAGTTCCTACATCAGGAGAGTATATTGAATAAAGGGGGAACAAAATGGCATGACTCTGGGGGCCAGACATAGTACAAAACATGCTTTGGTGGAGGTTTGATGGAAAGCACCAGAAGCTGAGTGAAAACTAAGGCTGTTAAAATGTATTTTGAGCTATTCTGGCAGCACTATTTTTCATATTTGTGGTTTCATGATTTCTTCATACCTGATTGACCACTGTAAAAATATATTTGCAACAGAAATCACAGCTGTTTGAAAGTCTCATTTATTATGCCAAAACCAGAATAAAACCAAAAAATATCAACGGCCACACACTGTGGACAACTGTTATGGATTATTTATTCATCTTAATACATTCTGTGTAACTTTTACAAAATTTCATTGCGGGCAAATATGAATTTTCTCAAATCTAGTCTTACATGTCTTTCTATGGAGAATGGGCATATAGAGGGTGCTATAACATACACATCGTGACCTTTGTAGGCCTATATGGCAAGATTCCCGCAATGGATTTTGCTGATCTTTGCAGAGATTATAGCTCTTGCATGTCCCTACTTATATCAGTTTTCAAAAGTGTGTCGCCACTGCTTAAAATTGTTCTAAAAATAAAAAACACAATTTGCATGATGTAAAACAGCTGTGAAATACAACCCTTTCTTATATCAATTTTCAAGAAAAAAGACCGATCATTATACCAAAAGTACTGAAAATGATACCCTTCTTGGCCGCACATCCCTGTACCCTGTTTTCCACTAGGAACCCCAGGCATCTTCTGGTCTAAATTCATCTGGAGAGACTGTTGGGTACGTATAGAAATAACATCCTATCTAAATTTCAAGCCATATGCATATGCAGTCATATGCCAAGAAATTAGGATTTGTATGCTTTGTTTACTAATAAAAGTCAGGATCCGACTTTTTTTAGGTCTAGAAACAGTTGTAAATGGCATCTTCAAGACCGCTTTTAAATGCTTAAGTGT
>JAMKCH010018215.1:0-42386 GCA_023653785.1 Ophioderma brevispina
AGAGTGGAACAGAGAGGAATATTGATTAGAATACATTTTTATTGCATGGCACTCGTCTGGTAACCCATATAGCTACAGCGATTAGGGTTTTGAATCCTTAAAGGTACTTCCACCGGATCAAAACATATAATTTTCTTTGTTTCACAGGAAAGGCATGACCAACATACCCAAAATTCCAAAATGTTATTTGAATCCGATATAACATTTAAACTTGAGCAGTACTTTTTCGCTACAAGAGCCTATAGATTACTGCACTAATAATTTTCGGAAAACGAAAACAACCCATTTACAGCTGTAGTATCCAAATGGGAAAAATTCAGCCATTTTTTCAGGTGAAATAAGAAAAAATACAAACTCGCGTAGTATCCCTTTTGACCAAATACCTTATAAATATTTAAAGGCTGTCAAAATGCGCATTTTAAAATCTATTCACGGCAAGTACGGAACACTATTTCAAACCTCTAAAAGTAATTATTCAAAAAGTCGACTATGATTTCTATCTGATGCTAGACAGATTAAAGTGGTGTAATGACCCCAGGGCATTATGGACCCCTTATATAACTTTTAACTAGAGATGGTAGGAGTGTCCCTTCTATTGCTACGTGAAAGACCGTCATTCAACAACTATAATTCATTAGTTTTTTTAGCTATAAACGAAGGTAGTGTCCTGAAAATCAAAGAAATATTTCAATTTAAACATTTCCAACACGTTCTTTTCTAATGTCAGAGACATATTAAAACATCCCTATTTTCTCTTGTTACCATAGCAATATAGTCACTGACATTACCCTTGTATGAGTACATGTATCAAATTCCTAGCTTACATATAATTCCAAAACGGCTCCAGGCTGAATAGATAATTTGTGTACGTACGATCTGGGATGAACACCATATATTCTCATGTAGAAACTTGGACGGGACAATACGGACCGCGTGTCGAAAGCAACTCGTTGTGAGCAATACGTTATGACCTGTTTAGCTTGCCATACACATGGATCTATGTGAGGTCTATACATTACCCCGTCTCTATTGCAAATAACGAGGTGGTCCATTCCATATTGCCCCACACATGGGGTAATATGGACCCTTTTGAAACAATTTTTCGAAGGACAAAGCTTTCAATTGGTAATGAATGAAATACAATTATTGGAAATTACGATCTTGTCTAGGAGGTCCATATTACTCCATTTTACCCTACCTGTGCCGTGCTTTTGGCAGTCCCAATAGCAATAATTTTGGGTTTAATGTGTGCATAGTTGTACATATTTTTGCAAGAATGCATTGTGTTTGGGATTGCCATGGCAATTAGAGACTTGGTGAGTTTTAATCAACTTGTACTCGTAGATGGAATGCGTCTTCTTTTTGCGTATGAGGCAGCAGCTTAATGTGTTGAATCGGTGAAGCCAGCTCACTGTTGATTGATTGGGGTTTGAGAGGTCTTTATCCACCGGTGTTCTTAAGAAAGTAGCTCATTGAGAATGTGATCTGCAGTCTGTGATGATGGAGAGCCACACTGGCAGGCTGGAGATGGTCGCAACCCCGTCGGTGCATATTGCTGTTGAAATGACCGACTCCTGTACGAATCCTGTTCAAGGTGACCCATTCCTTGCGTGGAAGATTGCTACCAGCCAGGCAGTGTTCCATGTCTGTTAGATGTTGAATGGGGAGCTGGAGAGTTTAGCGGCGTGTCGACAGAAAGGTCGACGAGAGCGCAGTCTCTGTCTGCCGAGCTGGTGTGATTCTTTGACAGTATTATGCAGCAGGTGCTTGTTGTCCAACAGAGCCTTGTTCACAATTTTACTTGTGTGATGTTCTCTCCAAAGCACTGCAGGTGCAATGCTCTGGTAGAAACTCAGATTGAGTTGGACGAAGGCAGCCAGTAATGGTTCTCATGGTCTCGTTGAAAAAATGTGTCCAGCTTTTTTGTATGAGAGCTATTGCACCATGCTGGGGCGGCATATTCAGCAGCGCTGTAGACTAGGGCCAGGGCGGTGGTGCGTAGAGTGGATGGATTAGCACCCCATGAAGATCCAGCATGGCGGCACGGGAGGTATACTCCTCGAAGATACTTTTGTACATACTGACTCGAGATGCTGCCGATAAGTAAGCTGCGGCGATCAAGCTTCACTCCCAGATAAGTTGGTGTACGATTGTATGGAAGAGGCGCTCCATTGAGGTTGATTTGGAGCTTGCGATGAGCCCCTTTGGTGTTCAGATGAAAGGCAGTAGCGGTGATCTTAGCTTCACTCAGCTTGAGTCTCCAGGTCTTTAGATATGCTGCAAGTATGGCCATGCATATCTACAGTAAGTATACTTTCTACTTCAATCCAGCTTCTGTCCGAGTGAAGAAGGGCAATATCGTCGGCGTAGCTATATTGTCTAAATGTTGTTTGAGGTAAGTCGCTAATATACAAGTTAAACAGCATGGGAGCCAATACTGATCCTTGTGGGACTCGGTTCCTCAGACGACGCAGTCGACTGTTCTGTCCATCACTGGTCTTAATCTGAACAAAGCTTCGGTTTGAAAGCATGTTACATATGAATTGTACAAGGTGAGATCCGGGATGGGCCTGCGAAGCTTGAGTGTCAAGACCTGGTGCCACACGGTGTCATATGCTGTAGTAACGTCCACCAGGATGATGCCTGCCTTACGAGGCTTTTCAAAAGCTCTCCTCAATATTTGTGAGTTTTACAATCTGATGGACAGTGCTCCGGCCACGGCGAAATCCTGCTTGTTCGTCAGGCAGATAGGATTCTGGCTCCAGCCGGGCCAGGATCAGCCTCTCAAGGAGCTTGAAGGAAACACAGAGTAGTGATTTTGGGCGGTAGTTCTTAGGGTTGTCAACAGGCTTGTTTGGTTTGGGAAGTGCGATGATGGTAGCTCTCCTCTAAATCGTGGATAAGGACTGGTTGGTTAGGCAACATGTGTAGAATTCCTGGAGCCTTTCAAGACATGGTGGGCCACAGTGCATCAGGAATTTCATTGGTATATTATCAGGCCCCTGAGCTTTTCCACTCTTTAGTTGGCTGATAGCAGAGGTAAGATCTAGTGGGAAGGGTGTTGAATGTGACCCGTCCACGCCAGGGGCTAGACGAAGTTTAGTGATCTCTTTTTTAACAGAGCGAGTGTGATCCTTATCAATATCCTTGAAACGACCATTTGCGAGGATTGCTCAGCAATTGAGTTGGCAGACACAGGACATTTAGATGGTTTGGAAATTCTACCGGTGAGGCGGTTTATCGTCTTCCAGGCCTTCCTGCTAGAATGAGTCGATTCCTTGGACCGTCTCCTCCCAGCGCTCACAACGTTTTCTTATCCAAGCAGTTTGTCAGATCTGAAGCCTTAGATGTCGCTTCTTCCCCGGGTTCAGAATTCAAGAATTCATTGTAAAGTGCATCACATTCCTCATCCCAGGATGGGATATGACTGCGACGACAGCCAAGTGGGGTGGTCTTCTTTGCTTTCTTAATAAAGAGTTTACATCGTTCTGTGTAGGAATTGTCCAGGGTTGGAGGAGGTAGGTGTCAGTTGGGCACTTCTGCAAATATGCAAATGCAAATATGGGTCAAGCCACTCTCACCAGGATCGTAGCCAGGATTTTTAGGGGGCAAATTTTGGAAAATGGGTGCAGATTTTTTCGGACCCTTTCATGTGTCAGGAATCATTTTGAGTCATTTTTAATCATTTTGGGGATAATTTTTTTTGCCTTTTTATTTCGGGGGACGCTACTCGCCCACCTCCTGACTGCTATAGTTGCACAGACAGGAACCTTCTGCACTTATTGAGCCTAAATCGGACAAAATATTTCCGGGTGTTCTGTAAATGCCGAAAATCGTGTAACCTGCAATGCATCACCTTAAAATTGAAAACTCCAAAAGACTCCCTAGCAAGTGGGCGGTAACTTTAGGAGGGGCATTATTTACGCCAGGGGTGAAATGTAGGATTTGATCTAGGGGAATACGAAAGAAAATTTTAAGCAAGAGGTGCGAATATGAAAGTCTTATAAACATTTTAATCAAGTGAAGGGGGGAACGACGAAAACAAGTTGAAATCCTCCATTCCTCCCCCTGGCGTAAATAATGACCGCTCCTTATTAAAAAAATATACAACGTGGGACCTAAATCTCAACAATAAAATTGTATAAAACTAATAACAATAACGAAATTCATCATTCAGCTTCAGACGGTAGGAAAGTAACATGTCGAACATGTTTGTGTACGATATTAGTAATGTATTAAAATTCAGAACGGAAAAGAGCGTGTTTGACCTTTGACCCTTGTTTAAGAAATGTTGAGGTGAATAAAAGAACAAAAAGTTACAAATATGTCTTGTACTGTTATATTAGCAACTTTATATTACCACTTTGTCCGCCTTTTAAAAGATACATAAGCAATAATCATGAATTTGTTACCCCAACCCTTAAAAATTGACACAATATTCAGGTGGACTGACCCTTTATCTAAAACAGGCCAGTACGCAGCTGGACAAGAAATTCAAATTTTACAACAGCACTTTTCATATATCCCAAACATGGTATTAAATGAATCTGAACTCAAAAATCGTATATCTTTCTGAGCCAGGTCCTCCAAATTTTGAGGCCGTGGGTCCCCGACTAGTTAGGGAGAAAAACTCTTTCCCCCTAACGTCATGTATTGTTTGCGCTTTATTCCGTAACATGATATGAATATTAATTCTATGCAAATTAGTTCTAATCTACTAGTTTTTATATGAATATTAATTAATTTGAATAACTATACGAGCTCATAACCTATTGAATAATTCAATTTCCCCCCTATGGTTGTTTTTAGTGTTATTATTATTATTATTGGTTCATTGGACTTCCATATTTAAACCTTGGTGTCCGACGGACTCTTAGTTTTAAATCTTAGTGTCCAACGGACTCTCACACTTAAACCTTAGTGTCCGACGGACAAAAACAGTTTACAAGACAAGGTCCTATGGGACGCTCCATTTTAAAACCAGGAGTCCTAGGACAATGAAACGTTGAACTTAGTGTCCGTCGGACTCTCAGACTAAAACCTTAGTGTCCGACGGACAAAAAGGACTTATCACACAAAGTCCTATGGGACGCTCCATTTTAAAACCAGGAGTCCTAGGACAATGACACGTTGAACTTAGTGTCCGTCTGACTCTCAGACTTAAACCTTAGTGTCCGATGGACAAACACAACTTATCACACAAAAATTCGGAAATTGCTTGCTTATATGATTTTACACCCATTATCTTTGTGCATAAATTGTAATTTGAGAATCTTCTTTGAGCTATGTGAACTTGGGTTGACATGATAGTCTGAGAGTCTATAACGAAGAATGTGTGTACTTTGTTCAATATATCATATAAAACTAGTGCATTTTCTCCCCGTTTGTGACCTTTGATCCATGTATGTGACCTTTGACCTCAGATTTGTTCTGTTCTCAGGTCAGCTGTCCTTTTGACCAAATGTGGTGGTCATAGTGCATTTCTACGTAAATTGTCCTCGAAGTGATCTATGACTTTTTTGGGTCACTCTGAAACTCTGCAGAGAAAGGTCAGGTAGTCCTCCTTACCTTCATGTAAAATATCAGCCCCGTATGTCAAAGCATAACGAAACGCAGAGCAGTACAGACAGACTCGCAGACAGGCAGATCTCATTTTTAGTAGTATAGATATTACATTATATAGTGTGTTTTGACAGTTTGAACAGGTATTTTGGAAAAAAGTGCCCCATTCCAAGAAAAGCGACTTTGAAAATACAACACAAAGGTTTATTTCCATATGATATAATTAAGTGCATGAAAATGAAAAATGAAAACTGGCCAAATCATATTGGTACAAAGTAACATCAGGAACACGAAAGGGCGTTTTTGCCGCAGATCATGTGTTGAGGAAAGCTTCTTATACTATTTTGTTTGTTTCAAAAGGTGGGGAGACAGCCTTATGAGCCTGTTTATCTTGCAATATTTTAAAATAATTACCTCAAATGTTCAAGCTATTATGGAAAATTTCCATTTTATATTTTTTCTAGGATTTTGACGGCTATTTTGAAATAAAAAGGACACAAGCCATAAGAAATGACATTGGCCCGGAATTTCAAACCAATTTGAAATCTATTCCTTATGATGTCAATAAGCAATTGAAAATGAAAAACTTAATCAAACTTCAGAGGCAGCCTGACCTGACTTTCAAATTAAAAACATAATGACGACCATAAAAAATATTTAAAGGGCATATTTGTATTTAATTCGTGCCAAAAGTCGGCAAACTGTTGAAAAAACCTGCCAATTTTTTTACCTACAAAATTAAAAACTAACACTGTCTGCTGTACCAATAATTCAAATATGCATATTTGTATGGCACACAAGGGTTTTAGAATAATTTGCAGGTGTTGAATTAAATTTAAAAAAATTACCAAGCTCAATCGGAGTTTTACTCAATTGTGAGTGTTTGCACTCCACATTTTTTAAAAATACTGCAAGTAAACTTTCGTCATCCCTCCTGGCAAGATGGCATTCTGGAATGTGACCTCAGTTGACCTTTGACCTTGATCCATGATCTTTGACATCATCCACATATGAAGAAACCCCTATTGCACCTTAACCCCAATTCTGGTGTAAATTGGACTTAAACTTTTCGAAGGAGACGTGAAAAACGAAAAACCTAACGAAACTGGAACACACGCTAACACACACACATACAGAGAAACACATACGACATGACCTCAGATGACCTTTGACCTTGATCTATGACCGTTGACATCATCCACATATGAAGAAATTCCTACTGCACCTTAAACCCAAGTCTGGCTTAAATCGGACTTAAACTTTTCGAAGGGGACTTAAAAACATGCGGACATGCGCACAATCGAAAATCCTCCTCTGCTTTTCAGGCCAGGGGGTAAAAAAAGAATAGAATATTTGCATGAGAAAGTATGTCATCCAGATCGTTTTCATATTTTTGTATGATGGCCATTTTAATTTCGAATTTTAGAAACCTCAAAAATGAGCTTCGAAAACAATGTTTTTGAATCCAGTATTCTCAAATTATCATAAAGGACTCCTTTGTCACTTGTCAAAGAAAGCCTATTTTGATAGCCAGGTTAAAATGCAATGTAATTTCATAATGACACTTAATGATAAAAGTATTAATTATATAATTCGAAAATCATAAAGAAATTAAGAATCAAATATATAAACATACACAGGGCAAAAAATCAAAATTATTACACTAAATTTGTCAACGCACATTGAAGTGAAAGTAGCGCCATGATGGGGACTCGAACCCGTGCTCAATCATACCCATAAATAACACAATACACAGCTATTCTTCACTATACTTACTTTGTAGTTAGAAGGTCTTACCGCTGTACCACACAGGACTGCTCAAAATCGGCGTGTATTTTAATTTACTAAATGCCTTCGTCTGGTAGTGTTTCTATATTATATATTTATAAATATATTAAGGGCATAGGACTTCATGTCACAGTAATACAGAGTCCTAGGACCTGGGGACGCTCAATTTCGTGATAGCTGTAATGAATCTGAGTGTCCCCCAAAATAGAGCGTCCTAGTCATATACATTAATTTGTTTCAGATACAGTATAACTTCATCAATATCTTCAGCAATAGTCTGTATAGGACAGCTAATATCAGATAATGAGTGTCCATAGGACATCATGTTGCAGTGAGTGAGTGTCCTACAGACAGTTACAAAGACCGATGGTCCCACGGACAACGGGTTATAGAGAGCGAGTGTCCGACGGACGGCATATTATAAAGAGCGAGAGTCCGACGGACAGTAGGTTTCAGAGACTGTGTGTCCGTAGGACAGACAGCAGGTTTCAGAGACTGGGCGTCCGTAGGGACGCCCAGTCTCTGAAACCTGCTGTCCTACCGGACAATTAAGGTAGGACACTCAGTTTCTTTACACCGGCATTTCCTAAAGGTGTATATCCCTAACGCCCCTTACCTGCATTTTATTGCAGTTTTCAAAAATCACGGAGCGCACCCTTGCCTTGTTTTAGGGGGAAATTTTTCTCCTAGATCTAAACAAGAAAAATAACGCTACCTCCTTTTTTGCGGTGATCGTTAGGTTGGTAGTCATTTTTCCCGAAAAGGACGTTAGGGATAGGCCTATAGGCCCTAAGTGGTACGGGGTACTGGAAAGGGTTTAGGGTTCTACATGTCGCACGTCTATTATCACCTTTGGCTCTTACTGACTCTCCCCACTGAATTTTCTAAGTCTACTTACCCATCTATAAGCGGTGTCTGTGACATCCACTGGTGGGCCTGTTGTAATGAGGATTGTGCACCGCTACCCCAAGTTTTCAGCGCAACAGGAATGGCAATAGCTATGGTAAGGATTATCAACCCTACTACAACAACAATACCAGTAACCATTTTCCGATCCATAGTGTTCGATATTTTGGATAAAACACAAAATAAGGACGTGTAGTTGCGGGTAAAACTTAGGCCTACTGCGACGCGTTCTACACATGTACAGTGCACGTACATGCAAAAACAGGAAGTCATGTTGATGTTTAAAACACGTCTGGCTACGGCGCGGCGGTCCGGAAAGTGTGTAGTCTGTGTCACAGACTTCGAAAGATATTATCTAAATTAGTACTGCGCGAGAGATTAAAGGTGCAACGAGAGATTTCAAATAACAGGTGTCCCTAAAAAATGTGAAAATTCTGATTTTGGCACTGGTGTAAAGCTTTCCATCAAAAATATCCCCATCTGAAAGGATTAAGTTGAGAAATGTTTCTTTGGTACAATTTTTTTTTTTTTTTTTTTTTTTTTTTTTTTTTTTTTTTTTTTTTTTTTTTTTTTTTTTTTTTTTTTTGAAATTACTATTATGACACAATATTTGGGTGCCTCAAAATCTCTTGTTGCACCTTTAACGTTATCAGTCCGTCATAGCGAATGCATGCAAATGAAACTAAATCTCAAATATCTCCGAAACGAAGGGGTTCTTGAAAATTCTCAAGACTGGAATAATACCGAAAGGCATTGTGGGAAAAATGGATTCGCCCGTAGAGATTGCGTGTTAACTTTTCCGTGTTTGCGAGTACCGAAGTACCCGACAAAAACGTTCAATTTTCTCGCTAGGTATTTAAAACAACACAAAGTAGGCCTGGACCCTCTGATGCCAAAACTTCCATAGAACCCCTCCGTTTTCCGGAGATATTTGAGATTTAGTTTTATTTACACACATTCTCTATGACGGACTGATAACGTTAATCTCTCGCGCAGTACCAATTTAGATAATATCTTTCGCAGTCTGTGACACAGACAACACACTTTCCGGACCGCCGTAGTGGGTAAACAATGTAACTCTCTGATGCAACACGCCTCGTTCCCACAATCAGACCAATGGATGTTTTCATGACAATGTTATACCGTGGGAAATCTCCTATTCGGCCTATTTTTCATCGTTTCCTCGTATATTTCCGTTTTATTCCGCCCAGAAACATTCACCGACAGACGCCATATTCTAGGTACATTTTACCTATTCTTACCCATAGTCTGAGTACTATCGTTACATATTTCACCCAAGTCCCAATTTTCAAGTGTGGTTATGAATCTTACCCCTGTATATTTTGAGAGATCAAAGCAATTATTCCGAAAGGACAAGCATTTCAAGAAATGGCGTCTGATTCGCCAAAACTAATATTATGCCTCAACAATGGAAATCACATGTTTACTGCAGCTCGGAAACAATTGGCAAAAATATCAATGTGCAATTCGTGTTGGTTTTTTCTAAACAGGGTCAGATCCTGTATATAAGGGCCTAATAATTTGAATATCCGTGATATAAGAGGTTAAACTGTACTTAACGAATATAAGAAAGTATGCACAACGTCATCAATTTTGTCTGCCACATATCTGCTGCAGGGTCAATTGCAAGCAAAAATAAGGAATAGGGTAAAAATCGGAACTTTATGTTGGGGTTATGGACACCAATGCAAACACCACTTTTCTTTTCTTTTGTGGCCTAAACTTGTTTATGCCCATGTTAGCATTATAAGTACTGCAGTACGCAACGTAGATACGGAATGCGTTAAAGGTGTATTTTGTGATTCTAAACATGTTTTTTTATGATTAATTTAATAATCCTTGATTAACCCTCGTATTACCAATTTCCTTTTTTGTAACACGGTTTACCAAGGGGGAAGGGGGGGGGGGTGGTTACCACCACTCGTGATTTTGTTATAAAGCACCCGATGCTTATTTTCTTTTTGATTTTGATACACAAGCGGATATGTCCTCCTCTTTACATTGATACCAAAAGAAGTACCAACAACCTAGTATGGCGTCACAATGACGTCATCAAGTCGCGAGTCGGCAAAAATTGGAATTGTCCACAGAAAATAGGCGAAAATTCAACATGCGCTAAAAAACGTAGGAATATCGGATTTTAATGCGGTTTTCAGCTCTAAATGATGGCAATTGGCAAGTTTTACATAACCATAGAGTTTTAGGGCCATACTGTGCATAATATTTTCAAAAATGCACCATAAAATATCCTTGGGTGGCAACCACCTCCCGCCCCCCTACCCTTCGACTTTGATGGCATACTCTAACCCCGGTGAAGGTGCTATCTTCAAATTTTTTTCGCAAAAAAAAAAAAAAATGATACGGAGGATTGAAGACGAGACCGATTACCTAGAATGGCATATTAGCGCACCGGAGCGAAATTCTGGGGGTGGTAACCACCCCCCCGGTAAGACGAGGGTCAAAGCAGTAGGCCTACTTTCTGTATTGTTTTATGTTAATTTCCTTCAGGAAAGTTTATTCCCCAATTTTCAGTTGATTCCTTAACACAATGCCCATTATGCCATTCTGTTGCAATATCTGTTCATTTACGAACCAAAAATACGAAATTGCGAATATCTTGCAGAGACAGCCGAACTTGCGCGTTATATTACACTGTTAAAAATTTCCGTGAATTAAGAAAACAGATTTTCAGTAAATTTACGGAAAATCTGTTTTAGAAAACAATAAAAATAAAAACAAAAAACATAAACAATGTTAATTTACGTAAATTTTCCGGCAGCAAAATTTCCAGACTTTTTTTTTCTTTCCGTAATTTTAAATTACGGAAAATTCTGTTAAAATACACACTTTTTTCCATAATATGAGACAAATTTCTGTAAAATTACTGTCAAAGTTCCGTTAATTGACAGAAATTCTGTAAATTTACCCTAAAAAGTCTGGAAATTCTGCTGCCAGAAATTTCCGTAAATTAACGGAATTTTTTTTAACAGTGATATGCATACGTAGTGTACAATACTAAGGCTAACTTTCAGGTGATACAAAAATCTCAACTTCTTTGGGATAAGTGGAGTTTTTTTTTTTTTTAAATCACGAAATGCCCCTTTAAGTTAGATAATAGTACATTGGTAATGTTGTGCTTATCCTCGAAAGTTCAATGTCAGGCCAAGCGCCCTTCCACCTTATAATTTGATCTCTAGAGTCATTTAGCTGTCTTAGCTATCATTACCAATAAGCACACAATCTCGTTGTGTATTGTTGAATTAAAGGCGGACTCAGATTTTTGAAATATAATTGTATTAATTCAAAAGAGTCAAATATAAAATTAAAGAGAGTCACCTAAAGTGTTCAAATCCAAAGTTAAGGATGAATCAGATTTTTTATCTTTGATGTGGTATTTATGTTCATTATAATAAGCATAGGATATTGTGTATAATAAAAATCCAGAGAGGTTTTCAATCTTGCCAAATTATACCATTTATTATTAGATTGAGGAACATTTTAATTATACATACTGATTATGTATTTATTGTAAATGTTTGTAGACTATGCATTTGCAAGCTCAATACCGTTTTTTCACTTTGGTCAATATATCTTGAATTCTACATATTTTAATACTCTACTTATGTAATACAATTATCCTATAAGCTGGTTCTAGTAATTCATTGTATCTTTCGAGTTTACACCTTACTTTTAATTAATTGATTTATCGGGTTGTTACTTGTAATCTTTATTGATTTGTTTGTCTGTTTGTTTGTTTTTATGATGTACACCTACATATATATCTGATTACATACTTAACAAAGCTGCAAAAGCAGTATCTAGTTGAGAATGGCGAAGGTTGAAGAAACAAATCACAACAAACAAGAATAGTCTTTTAAAAATACAACCATCGCTTAGCGAGGATGTTAGTACTTAGAGAGACTATATAACCACAGTGTATATGTCAGGCATCAACCATAGGCCTACTCATGCATCAATCTTTAATTTTGAAATACCTGGGTTTGGAAACACCAGTCTTACAGCCATATCCATTGCAATTTGCATAGGTGTGTTATGACTATTCAGCAATGTGGAACAAATAGATCCTAAATATTTTAACCACAGCCCATTGCACCGAGATTACAAAATTCAAACTTACAGGAAACGGGTTTTAAAACAACGCTTGTGTTACCTGGGCATGGTACACATAATGGTACTCTCAAGACCATGGGTCAGATCATCCATTACATGTCAATGAACTGAGAAGCTATCCACTGTGATGTGATGGGTGGGCTGTCATCCAATCAAAAGTTTTGTTTCTTGCTGCTTAGGAAATGTAAATGAATTTCCTAGTAGGCATATACAATAATGGGAACCAGAGGACTTTGTACTGCTACATGAGACAACCACCCAACTCTGTGCATAACTGTGATATTCTGCCAATCATTTGCTTGCTGCACATATGCTAGGGTAACTTGCAATGTTGTGGCTTTCATCCATTCCGACTTTATACCATCTTCGATGGAAAAATATTACAAACTACATCGTGCTATCGGGAAGACAAGTTTTGAAATTTTCCAAATCATGAACATCGTACAATGATTGAGGAAGCGAGTTCCAGTCGAGTGCATCTCCGTAAATTTCTTCGTAGGAACCATAAAGATCTGTTTGACTTTGTAACAATATTATAAATATGTAGAGACCATTTAAGTTTATGTGTCAACTCAATACCGAAGGTGGGAGACATTTTCAAGATCATCATCAGCCATTTTGTAGGTGTGTATGGTAGGATCTTTCTTGGTAGCGATTATGTATGTATGTATGTATGTATGTATGTATGTATGTATGTATGTATGTATGTATGTATGTATGTATGTATGTTTACATTTTTTGGTATTGAATGACATCTGCCATTGATTGACCAGTCAACAAGCGAATTCAGATCAGACTGAAAAATCTCGTAATCATCAGTGACTTTGTAACAATATTATAAATATGTAGAGACCATTTAAGTTTATGTGTCAACTCAATACCGAAGTACGGATGGTGGGGGACATTTTCAAGATCATCATCAGCCATTTTGTAGGTGTGTATGGTAGGATCTTTCTTGGTAGCGATTTTTTTTTTTTTTTTTTTTTATAAGGCTAAATTCAACAAGTATCAGCCCCTTTGCAATCTGCTTACTATTTGCGGATTTAGCTGCAAAATCATCGTCTTTGTGATCGGATCACTCGGTCATGTCCATTATCGATTTCATCGGGGATTGAAAATCCTTGGTCTCCCCAACGTCGTTGCTAAAGCTGTTGCCAAGTATTGCTCTGTTAGCGTAATGATTGGCACAAATCTAATATGGAAAATCAGACACAAACTCACCAGAGAAAATTATTTTTTTTCAGCTTGCTCGACCGTTTAATGGAATATCATGTTGTTCATAATTATTCAATGTAATGTTGTTTGCCGCTTCGGTGGCTCATGTATGATTATCATTGAATAAAGATTTGAAATATGTATGTATGTATGTATGTATGTATGTATGTATGTATGTATGTATGTATGTATGTATGTATGTATGTATGTATGTATGCATTTTTTGGTATTGAATGACATCTGCCATTGATTGACCAGTCAACAAGCGAATTCAGATCAGACTGAAAAATCGCGTAATCATCAGTGACTTTGTAACAATATTATAAATATGTAGAAACCATTTAAGTTTATGTGTCAACTCAATACCGAAGTACGGATGGTGGGAGACATTTTCAAGATCATCATCAGCCATTTTGTAGGTGTGTATGGTAGGATCTTTCTTGGTAGCGATTTTTTTTTTTTTTTTTTTTTATAAGGCTAAATTCAACAAGTATCAGCCCCTTTGCAATCTGCTTACTATTTGCGGATTTAGCTGCAAAATCATCGTCTTTGTGATCGGATCACTCGGTCATGTCCATTATCGATTTCATCGGGGATTGAAAATCCTTGGTCTCCCCAACGTCGTTGCTAAAGCTGTTGCCAAGTATTGCTCTGTTAGCGTAATGATTGGCACAAATCTAATATGGAAAATCAGACACAAACTCACCAGAGAAAATTATTTTTTTTCAGCTTGCTCGACCGTTTAATGGAATATCATGTTGTTCATAATTATTCAATGTAATGTTGTTTGCCGCTTCGGTGGCTCATGTATGATTATCATTGAATAAAGATTTGAAATATGTATGTATGTATGTATGTATGTATGTATGTATGTATGTATGTATGTATGTATGTATGTATGTATGTATGTATGTATGCATTTTTTGGTATTGAATGACATCTGCCATTGATTGACCAGTCAACAAGCGAATTCAGATCAGACTGAAAAATCGCGTAATCATCAGTGACTTTGTAACAATATTATAAATATGTAGAAACCATTTAAGTTTATGTGTCAACTCAATACCGAAGTACGGATGGTGGGAGACATTTTCAAGATCATCATCAGCCATTTTGTAGGTGTGTATGGTAGGATCTTTCTTGGTAGCGAGTATGTATGTATGTATGTATGTATGTATGTATGTTTACATGTTTTGGTATTGAATGACATCTGCCATTGATTGACCAGTCAACAAGCGAATTCAGATCAGACTGAAAAATCTCGTTATCATCAGTAGATTTTATGACCCTGTAGAGAGGACAATCGTACGCAAAAAGTTTAATTTTTGTGTCTTTGTGGATATCGTCAACGATGTCATTTGAGAGCAGGACCTAACACTTCCCCTGCGGCACTCCGGTTTTAACGTAGGCTGGGTTAGATGACTCTCGTTCAACGACGATCTTTTGCGTTCTTGATGTTGGCCAACATTGAATCTATTCTAAGATGATGCCTCTTATACCATAAAATTCCAGCTTTTTGACCAATCGTTGGTTGAGGACAGTGTCAAATGCCTTTTGAAGGTCGAGCATCAGTATATATGTTGGGAGTCCATGGTCTATGTTCCTTGCTAAGTCTTCGATGGTTATAATAAGTTGGGATTCACATGAATGTTGTGACCGGAAACCATGCTGAAAATGTGATAATATGTGATAATGTTCCACAATGGTTACGATATGGCGAAAAAGAAGATGTTCCATCAGTATGTATGAAACAGATGTCAGAGAGACTGGTCGGTAATTAGCAGGATCGCACTTGTTGCCCTTTTTTTAAAAAAAAGGGGGCCGTGATGTTTGCAGTTAACCGGTCACCAGGAAGCTAACCTTTTTGAAGAGATTGAGAAAATATTTCAGTAATGATAGGAGTGAGTTCTTGAAATAATACCTTAAGGATCTGAGATGGTATTCCATCGGGTCCTGATGCTTTTTGTGCATTTATTCCCTTGAAGTAATTATGGGCCTTATGGAACTGGGTTAAAGGAGATATGAAACAAACAAACACATTTGGGAAAATATTCTTAATTTACAACCAATAAAGAAACGAATAGAAAGCGAAAATTTTGAATCATTTTGTAAAAAAGGTATGACAAACTCCGCGAGTGTAAAGTATAAAGAAAAAAGTATAATCAACGTACCGGTGTAATGGATAAGAGTGTCCTATGATGGAGAGAACCATCTGCCATCTGTCAATTGTGTTCTCCATTGTGTGCTTTATGCATCATTTTTTTCAACCCTGTAATCATCAACAGCTTTCAGTTGCTTGCTATGACAAAAGGCAAATGATACTGCAGATATGACTTATCACAAATTAAAGTAAATTAATTCAATTAAATGGTGAAATATTACGATAAAATCTTGCCGGAAGTACTTCTTTCTGCATGTTCTGTCACAGAAATTGGCGCAATTGTGTTTTTGAATCGATTGGAACATCTGCATTAAGGCTAGTGATATTCTTAATATTAAAACAGCAATACGGTTCCAGAGCTCTAACCATTCAACGTATATGCAACTAGTTGATCAAATCAACAATGCTGTTGAAAAGAAGAAAACACCTATAGGTAAACACCTATGGACTTGTCAAAGGCTTATGGCACCATAGATCATGATATTCGTCTTTATAAATTGATTTTTTTTGTGGGTTAAGAGGAATTGTGTATAACTGGTTCCAAAATTATTTAAGTACCAGAAAACATGATAATATAAATTATAGTAGGTCTGTCTGACCTAAAGAATAGTATTTGTGGTGTTCCCCAGGGTTCAATATTAGACCCTTTGCTTTTCATACTTTATGTTAACTACTATTTCGAATGCTATTTGCGCATGACACAACAATTATTTTCTCACAGTAATATGCGGGGTCAGATTAATGGGTTACTTCTTGGCCGCCACCGCTGTGAGATAAGTCAAATAAGTCATATACTGCCCTCTTCCGTTCAAAATTGCTACGCATCTTTAGCATGTTAAGTGAAGCCTATAAAACGCCCACTACCAAAAATATGCATGCACACACCCGATATACCAAACACGGGCAATCTACACAAAAACAAAGTCATGCACACTATTTCCAATGTCATGTACACTATTTCCAATGTTATGTAAACTCATAATAATGGTCGCAATTTGAACAGACGAGAATATGCTGAACGTGAACTGACATGATGACATCCGATTCATAAGCAATGTAATTTTGTTATCGTAGCGAGCAAAATTATACCGTCAACAACCATCGTCCATGTAAAAGGTAAGTATTTGTGTACTCAAATTGAAAACTGCTTTTAATATTACAAGGAACTGTAATACGTTTATATTGGTAATCTAAAATAGTCCTAGTTACTAGTACATGAAAAACTGAAACTTCAAGAATGTCATGTGAGTGCAAATATTGTAAAAGATCTAGGAATAGGTGCTCAAAGTTTCAGTGAGCTATATAAATTAAGATATTCCATTTGGAAATTTAATTCTGCGATTTTTATTTCCCTTCTATCTCCTAAAGGAGGGGTTTGAATAAGATGTTACGGACATCCACATGCTAAAACAAAATATTAAGATATACGAAGTACGAAATTTCCGTGACACTATACCCTCCCCCCTCCATATTTAAGTCTGGGGCATACCATTGGTACCGTTTCCTCTTTTATCTGCATATCACTACTACACGTCCTGCGCGTCTAGGGTGGAATGGAGTGCACAGAGTATCGGCATTAAATATAATATTAAATATTTATTAAATATATTTAGTTAATTGCACATGCACCCGGAACTATATAACATTGAACGGTCCAAGTATTTTATTGACTATATGTAGGATAGATTCTATTTCTGAACTTGCACTGTGTCAATGGAACAAAAGAATTCACCTGCGGGAATAACCTTGAACAAGTTGGAAATACACGTACCTGGTTAGGCATTGTTGAGAATATAGCAGTGTTTGGATTTCTTTACACATTGGACCTTACACATGACGAAAAGTTTCTTTGTACCTTATTACGCAGCTTTAGGTTAATCTGCACTGTAATGACTTTACTACTTTTATTTAGATGTTTGTCTTGCTTTATTTTCTGTGACCCTGTCGTACACTTCTGGAACGGGAGTATATGGCAGTTTTAATGTTTGCACATTTCCCATATTCACTTTCATCCCAGCCTGTATTAAACCTTCCGATGCATACACTGAAGATCAGACGAAAGATGGGGATCCAAATAAGCAATACAGGGTGTATCAAAAAAAAATTGTGCATGGAATGCTGCCGACTTGGACATTGATATGTTCATTCAACCGTAACTTTTCTGATAATCGTAATATTCATTCTTTACACTACATGTTCTGAAAAAATAATGAAAAAAATTACTTGAAAAATGAAGCAGATATGGAAGGTTTTGTATACACCTTCTCATTTTCTCTCATTCCAAGGAGTTTACACAGTAAACCATTTTTTGTGTAAATGAATAGATACCTCACTCGTAATGTCAATGATATTCTTCCTAAAAGTGGTTTATTGTGGCACTGGCGTGATAAAAGTAATAACAAAACATTATTTCTTTTCAAAACAACAAAAAACATGTGTTTTCAACAATTGTTTGCATAAAATATTGCACAAAATGAAATGGATCAGAGAAAACTTTCATGGATCAACAGCATGTTTAACAAGTGTGAAACAGATTTTGGATGAGAGTTCTTTGCATAAAAATATGCACAAAATGAACTCGATCACATGAATTTTCATTGATCAATGACATGTTTTAAAACACATTTGAAACAGAGCATTTTGGATACGATTTTTTATAACAATATTGCACAAAATTCTAAAGATATACTTTAATAGTTGGGTCATTTGGAGCAATTCCGTGACCGTGGAGAGCAGAACATCATTTCTCAGTGGATTTGTCTTCTATGAAGGTTAATGAACAAATTTAGCGGGGTGCCCCTCCTGAAAGTGTGGGCGGAATCCAGGAAGGGGGGAATTCATAATACAGGGGTCAAAAATTAAAAATGCTTTGATTGCTGTAAAAGGTAACCAAAGTGTTTGTCTTGTCACAAGGATTAAAAAAAGGTATAGTTTGTACTACTTACAACGTATGGTTACGGAGATATAAGACAAAAATCGTCAAATGTCAAAGGTCATCATGAAAGCTTAAATCTGAAATATTGCTCCGATTTCTTTAAAAATGGGCTCAAATTGTTCATCTTTTCTCAAAGACTTCACCAAAAGCATTTTGCACCCTCTAACATAATTTTAAAATTCGGAAATCAATAGAGGTCAATGGGGTTGACCTTGTTTGTCATTTATCTCGATAAACAAATACAAATGAGTGTCATCTACTTTTGGTGCAATCCCTGTGGAAAGGTTAGCAATTTGAGACCATTTTAACAGAAATCGGTGCAATATTAAAGATTTAACCTTTGGTGATGACCTTTGACATTTGACGATTTTTGTCTTATATCTCCGTAACCATACGTTGTAAGTAGTACAAACTATACCTTTTTTAATCCTTGTGACAAGACGAACACTTTGGTTACCTTTTTACAGCAATCCATGCATTTTTCATTTTTGACCCCTGTATTATGAATTTTCCCTACTCCTGGATTCCGCCCACACTTTCAGGAGGGGCACCTCCGCTAAATTTGTTCATTAACCTTCATAGAAGACAAATCCACTGAGAAATGATGCTCTGCTCTCCACGGTCACGGAATTACTCCAAATGACCCAACTTTTAACATTGCTCTTGTTCAGTCCACAAAGTCATTCAGTTCAGTTTCAAAAACCTTATAAACGTTATGTATAAATGGGCTTCTTGAGCTTGGCAAATAAATTATTATAGTAATGGCTTTAGATTTAGTTCTTCAATGAAGTATTCCTTCCACGTTGATTTCTACCTTTGTCTTCAAATTTATTCCAGCTTAGAAGAATGGACTTGAGCTACTTGAAACTAAAACAGTTAAATTAGTAGAATAAAAGTTATTGAGAGAGTGTGTTTTCGCTCTCTGGACCAAGTATAATTGACTTTTTGAATGTTTTTACAATGTTTAAAATTAATAATCTGTTACATTTAATTGATTGACTTCATGCAATGATTATCATTGAATTCACTGAATATGATTATCTGTAATTTACTCTGGTGAAGCAAAGGTCAGAAAGATTTGTCACCATATTCGGGCAAAATAACTCAAAATGAACCTGTTGGAACGATAATTGTTACTCGGAGTTTCACGCTTGTGCGATCATCAGACAACTGGCTGCTATTCGGTGGATGCGGAGAATAGAGCAGAAGCAGAATATCATAGGGCCTTGACGCACACCCCGCAGCCGCGCGGCAGTGGCTGAAGCCTGCTAAAAATCTTTACGGCCCGGATCCGTCTGCAATACAGTCCACGGATAAGGGTATTTAGCCGGCTAACTATGTTTTCAGTTTGTCGACTTATGGACCCACTTTTTTTTTGGAAAACTTAAAAAATGCAAAATTAAAAAAGAACAATATACAGATGTGAATCTTAAAAAGGAATTTTATTATGGAAAACAGCCACTTTTTGAAAAAAATAAAGATTTGATATTTCATTCGTCACGGCATTTGATTGGTTTATTATTTTGCTTGGGGACCCCATTTAATGGGTAAAAACGTACGTTATCCCTACATTGGAAAAAAACAACCGATTATCGTCCTCGTCGTCGGGTTTTTGAACCGTAGGGAAAGGTAAATTTGTACTGTTTTAGACAATACGAAACGTGTTTTTGGAAATATTAATAGCACTTTGGGCAGGGGGTCATCATGTACAGACCATGATTTAAAATAGTCGGCGTTTCTATTATATCGGTCGCCCCGAAGAGCAAACTGATCTTGTACCTGACACGTGACTGGTACCACGACACGGACACCCCAAAACAATTCCCTCGTTACCGTTTATCACTACAATACGGCAGAGCAGCAAGCATTTTGCCATCTCCCGTTGTCACTCAGGAATCGATCAAGATGGGACGCCCCCCAACTATGAATTGAAAAATTTAACATCAATGGAAGCCCGTCTCCTATTAGCAATAAATACATGAGCAGATCATATGGCCCTCAGTGGATCTGACGGCTGACACATGATCTGAAGTTGCGGGTTTCGAACCCCAGTGCGGCCACCGTGCGGCCAATGTGATGCCTCGCCTTTTTGTTTTTTTAAAGAATGTAGTATTTATATAGCGCTTTACACACCGTCTCAAAGCGCTTTACATATTCCGCTCTGTCACTAGGATATAGCACATTTTCACAAAGTAAAAAGTTGGCACGCCAATTATAAATGGCGCAACCCCCCTATTACATGGTGGAATCTGGCCCAATCGCTTTGCAAGAGACGTGGGCACTTGTTCTTGAAAAATGAAGCAGATATGGAAGGTTTTGTATACACCTTCTCATTTTCTCTCATTCCAAAGGAGTTTACACAGTAAACCATTTTTTGTGTAAATGAATAGATACCTCACTCGTAATGTCAATGATATTCTTCCTAAAAGTGGTTTATTGTGGCACTGGCGTGATAAAAGTAATAACAAAACATTATTTCTTTTCAAAACAACAAAAAACATGTGTTTTCAACAATTGTTTGCATAAAATATTGCACAAAATGAAATGGATCAGAGAAAACTTTCATGGATCAACAGCATGTTTAACAAGTGTGAAACAGATTTTGGATGAGAGTTCTTTGCATAAAAATATGCACAAAATGAACTCGATCACATGAATTTTCATTGATCAATGACATGTTTTAAAACACATTTGAAACAGAGCATTTTGGATACGATTTTTTATAACAATATTGCACAAAATTCTAAAGATATACTTTAATAGTTGGGTCATTTGGAGCAATTCCGTGACCGTGGAGAGCAGAACATCATTTCTCAGTGGATTTGTCTTCTATGAAGGTTAATGAACAAATTTAGCGGGGTGCCCCTCCTGAAAGTGTGGGCGGAATCCAGGAAGGGGGGAATTCATAATACAGGGGTCAAAAATTAAAAATGCTTTGATTGCTGTAAAAAGGTAACCAAAGTGTTTGTCTTGTCACAAGGATTAAAAAAAGGTATAGTTTGTACTACTTACAACGTATGGTTACGGAGATATAAGACAAAAATCGTCAAATGTCAAAGGTCATCATGAAAGCTTAAATCTGAAATATTGCTCCGATTTCTTTAAAAATGGGCTCAAATTGTTCATCTTTTCTCAAAGACTTCACCAAAAGCATTTTGCACCCTCTAACATAATTTTAAAATTCGGAAATCAATAGAGGTCAATGGGTTGACCTTGTTTGTCATTTATCTCGATAAACAAATACAAATGAGTGTCATCTACTTTTGGTGCAATCCCTGTGGAAAGGTTAGCAATTTGAGACCATTTTAACAGAAATCGGTGCAATATTAAAGATTTAACCTTTGGTGATGACCTTTGACATTTGACGATTTTTGTCTTATATCTCCGTAACCATACGTTGTAAGTAGTACAAACTATACCTTTTTTAATCCTTGTGACAAGACGAACACTTTGGTTACCTTTTTACAGCAATCCATGCATTTTTCATTTTTGACCCCTGTATTATGAATTTTCCCTACTCCTGGATTCCGCCCACACTTTCAGGAGGGGCACCTCCGCTAAATTTGTTCATTAACCTTCATAGAAGACAAATCCACTGAGAAATGATGCTCTGCTCTCCACGGTCACGGAATTACTCCAAATGACCCAACTTTTAACATTGCTCTTGTTCAGTCCACAAAGTCATTCAGTTCAGTTTCAAAACCTTATAAACGTTATGTATAAATGGGCTTCTTGAGCTTGGCAAATAAATTATTATAGTAATGGCTTTAGATTTAGTTCTTCAATGAAGTATTCCTTCCACGTTGATTTCTACCTTTGTCTTCAAATTTATTCCAGCTTAGAAGAATGGACTTGAGCTACTTGAAACTAAAACAGTTAAATTAGTAGAATAAAAGTTATTGAGAGAGTGTGTTTTCGCTCTCTGGACCAAGTATAATTGACTTTTTGAATGTTTTTACAATGTTTAAAATTAATAATCTGTTACATTTAATTGATTGACTTCATGCAATGATTATCATTGAATTCACTGAATATGATTATCTGTAATTTACTCTGGTGAAGCAAAGGTCAGAAAGATTTGTCACCATATTCGGGCAAAATAACTCAAAATGAACCTGTTGGAACGATAATTGTTACTCGGAGTTTCACGCTTGTGCGATCATCAGACAACTGGCTGCTATTCGGTGGATGCGGAGAATAGAGCAGAAGCAGAATATCATAGGGCCTTGATTAAGGAGTTCGTTTACCCCACACTACAGAAAAGGTTTAACACCTTTAGTAGTTAGTATGGACTCTCAATATCAATGCTAGGTAGTTTGTAGATTATCTACGGAGTCCCGTGTACCCCATGACTATACCAAACAAACTTTCTTGCTTCGTTTTATGGTCCTATTACACATTTGAGATGTTAACAAACAAATCAAGATTGCGTCCAAAATGGCTGCCAAAATTGGTAAAATTATAGACAATGGTTTATAACATCTAAAAGATGTGTCAAATTGGAAATAATCATTGGAATTTGGTTTCTTACCATTAGCAAGTAATTACCCATTATCTGATTTTCCCAATCAAAATAAAATCAATGGAATTTTGTTTCCTGGCATTAGTAATTTCCCCATTATCATTTGCTTTTTTCAATTAAAAAAACAACAACTTAAGATGTCGTCGAAAATGGCCGCCAAATACACTGTAAAAGTCAACGGATAACACTTTTTGAAAACTTCAATGCGTTAATATTTATTTATATTTTACACACAAACATATAGGACGCGTTGTACAAGATTAACACTAAAACATGTTAAACATGTGTTCATGTTAGTAATTATTAACACTTCAAATTTTTAATACAGTGTGAGTCAAAAAAAACCCTACATTCAGAATAAAAAATAATTAAAATAGTTAAGAATTATTTTTGCTTAAATGTGTGCTGTGGTTTAAAGAGGGATAAACAGGCTTTCAGAAAACGTTTATTTGGTGTCATTTGGACTTTGGAGGAAGAAGTTATGCCTATTTGCTGAGAGACTTAAAAATCATGTTTGGCCGATTTTTACCCAAACAAGGATCATGCATCGTTTACATAGAGTAACGTGGTCTTCAGCAGTGATTTGCTGAATAACCAAATTATTGTTAAAACAATAGAAGGTGGGAGAATAATTGAAGGATTATAAAATAATATCCCGGAGATTACAAAAGAAAATGCAGAATGAAAACAACAATGTTCAATTTCCCAAATAAGAAAGTCAAGGTAGTTGGTGTAAGACCACAATCTACTTTGGTTTAACAAGATTTCATGGTTTTATCCTAAAACGAAACTTGGGAGCCAAAGTGAAACCATAGAAGGTTTTGTATTTCACTTGAAAAAAACAGTGCGATATTGAATTTTAAGTTTTAATTCCAATTTATTTACAGAAAACTTAAGCTTTAGTTCTTCTCGCAAGTATTGACGCTGAGTTTTATTGTATTTGTACAAAATAATAACCCTAGAGATGTAAAACAAAAAATCTCTGAGCAGTTTCATTAGTTTAGAATTGAGACATGATATGCAAGTGTTTCAATAACGGGAATGTTTCTGATTGAACAATGGTAATTGATTTTTGAAGATATTTACTGATTTCTGTTACACAATAGACCATTTTATTCAACTGATATGTTTTGTCGAGGAGAAATCGATACCATCTGAAATTAGAATGTGTGAATTGTCCTTTGCAATGAATGTGTTATGATATACGTCGGTGTCAGTCTCTTAGTCCACTCAATCTACAGTATGACCTAGACATAATTGCTACAGAAGGTTTTCTTGCTGTTAACTTGACGTACAAACCCTCCCCAAACGACATACATCAAAAAGGTAGAAAAAAGGAAGCATGGCAAGACATGCTAAATTGCATAAAATCATAATGCTTTTTGCCTTATATTGTTATTATTCAACATATTAACTCTTGTTTTATTGAAATGTTTATTTTTGTACAACATATAATTCTTTGTGCATTAAACTTTTTATGGTTATGCTTGCAAATGTGTTGTAATTGATACATTAAAGTGGAAGTGAGATGATAATTTTTCAAGATGGCTGCCGTTACGCCAAAATCGTAATGCGGGGACCAGGTGTATTTGTGTGCAATTTCTTCAGGCAGTTCTGAAACTCCTCTGTAGTGAAAGGACCAGTCTGTATGGGAAGGTTTGTCTGCTATCTGTGTGATTGACGAAAGGTCATCAAGAGAGCTAACAGTGTGGGAAACCCTGTGTAAGACACTCCTCGGCTGATTCACCTTTGATTCTTATAGGTGGGGTAGCCTCTTGTCGGATCAGTACCTCAAGGCCTACCAGGCAGCAGTTTTATTGGTGGTGTCAAGATGTAGGGTGTCAAGCGCTTCTGCCTGGACCTAACATTTTGTTCCACAAGCACTGGTGTAAGCATCATTAAGTGCAGCCTTAGCAGCATCACGTTTGTGCTTGAACTTTCTTATGGGTTTTAGTATGGTGTTTCTTTAGTTCTTCTCTAGCTTTGTAGACTTTGTCAGGTGATGCGGCAAATGCAATAGTCGTCTTCTTTCTCCTAGTAGCATCTCAGTGCAGGTTTCTTTGCTGGCTGTTGTGAGGATATCATATTACTGTACTGGCGTTGTTTTTTTTTCAAGCTTCTCAAAAAAAACAAGACAGTGATTGAATTGTATGTGCTGCACAGTATACTGCTCACCAAGCTTTGTATTCCCCACTATACCTTCCTACAGTCGATTGATTTCATGGGATCTCTGGGAGGAAGCTTATCTGGCCCCTACAAGACATAATTATATGATCAGACTTAAACAACTTCAAAAGTTTCGTGGCTCTGTTAATCGACTTCTTTCTGACCAGAATGTAGCTCAGCTGGAAAAGTTCTCCATTTGGGTGACGGTGTATCCACAGTCTACTTGCTTGATTTTGGAATCTGGTTTTAGTGGCAATAAGGTTAATTGTTCCATGAAGTCCTTCATGTACATACCATTTCTGTTGGTATCGTTGGTTGCAAGTGAACAGCGTGTCTTCAGGCCCATGCTTAGCTTGTAATCTCCAGGATGTACGATTTTGGACTGGAACTGTGGTGGCGGTGGATAGTTCACATGGTTCACGGTAAAAATGAGAGACAATGGGGGGGGTCCTTATTCCACTCGGTTAAGACGAATGTGCATTCGGGATTAGAACCCTTTTTCAAATGGCTTTGTACCCAATGACCCTTTTGTGCTGCTGTCCTACCTATTACCCGGGCTATACCAATTTTCTCTTTACTGATTATACACTTGTTCACACATTGCGCGCAAACATTTGAACAAATTTATAATTTCATGGCAGCAATTGAACTCTGTAAGAGAGGCACTTCCTATTTGTTACCTCAGCGGGGACCCTTAAAGTTTCATACTGGATGACCCCCATTTTTATTGAACTTGTGTACTGAATGATATATTTTTTTGGTACATTTTATCTGGATGGACCCTACTTTTCATATCACCTGCTGAGACTCACTAACCATGCTCACTATCATATAAGGGAGTGCCCCCGCCTGCAACTAGCTAACATATTTTTTTTTTGTTACTATTGTCCCATGTTTTTGAATTAATACTATCTAATAATATTTCGATAAATAAAGATCTCTCAATCGGAATTGTAGTCTGACAAATCAATTTAGAATGCAATACTTTTGGTGTGAAAACTGCGGCCATCGTGAATAATGACCATCATTTTCAACTTTTACAAGAAGATCAATTGCAAGTGATACACATTTTGCAGGCATAGGCATGCATAACATATTCAAATACTAACAGAAATTTGAAATTTTTCCCTAAACATGCCTTTATGATCTACACACATTGTCGAAATAGGGGCAATACGTCCCGTAATAAAAAGGCAAAATTAGCATGTCTTGCCAGGCTTCCCGTTTTCTACCTTTTGATATGTTGTTTGGAGAGCTTTGACTACTAGTTACAGCAAAAAAACCCTTCTGTAGCAATTTGTCTCCCAGGTGTACCCTAGTATTGTTAATAGTGACGGGGATATCTCCGCATCGTATGGCTAAAATCGGCCAAACAGAATTTTTAGTCTCTCGCAAAATTGACATAGTTTTCTGAACCCGAATTCCGAAAGAAAGACACCAAATAGAAATATTCTGATAGCCTGGTTATCCCTGTAAACAACCCAAATCAAACCATAGAGCAAAAACTAGTTTAAACCTTTGAAGAAAATTCTTTCCTGAATGTAGGGTTTTATTGACTCACACTGGTATTATCAGAATTAACATCTTAAAGGCTAATAATCATTAACACTAAAACCGTTTAACATCTTAGTGTTGAATCTTGTGCAACGCCTCCTATACCGTTTTGTGTAAATTATAAAATTAACTAGATGAAGTGTTAAAAAGTGTTGACTTTGATTTTCAGGGTATACAAATTCATAGAAAATGCATATAACACCAAAACATATGGTAGCAGCATAAATAATGATTTATATAAATAGTAGCTAAAAATCGCCTGATAGTTGCATTTTTTTACAAGTGGCTATAGTAAAGTAGAGCCAATAATAGAAATGTTTCTTATCATAAGTAACTAATACCCAGTTATTTGAATGTAGTAACTGTTTCTTAAGTTTACTTTGACATAGAATTTTTTCTTGGAATATTTGATGAAAGAAAAATGGTTTAAAGATTCATTTTTATATTGTCCACTGCTTATAAAACTATGCAACAAAATTTTGAGCTGATTTGAGCTGATTCATACAATTGTCAGTACTTTGACATGGAATTCCAGCTATAGGTCAAAGCAAAAATGGTACTAAAATGAACACTTTGTAAAGCTTTTGAACACTGTTTATCAAAATATGCCAGCAAACTTTCAGTATTCCAGCTGATTCATGCAATTTCCAGTACTTCGGCATAGAATTCCGGCTAGGAATATCAGGTAAAAGCGAAAATGGTACTAAAATGGGCAATTTATACAGTTACTGACCACTGCTTATCAACATATAGTAATCCGGCGTGGCAGGAGATACAGTCCTCCGGACTCACAGTCCACTTACAATACTGAAGAATAGGGCACTCAATTCTGTTGACTCTTCACACAACATTAGTTTCACGCTTTATTCCGTTGTCGTCTACGGAGCCCGGACTATGGTTCCTGCAGAACCATATCTCATTTTACACAGGTGTGGCAGGAGATATAGTCCGCCGGGCTCACAGTCCGGGAACAATGGTGAACAATAGGGCAATCGATTCAGTTTATTCCGTTGTCGTCTATGGAGCCCGGACTATGATACCTGCCGGACTACGATTACTTTTACACCGGTGTAGAAGTAACCATTGTCCGGCGTACTCATAGTCCGGGAACAATGGTGAACAATAGGGCAATCGATTCAGTTGACTCTTTACGCAACATTAGTTTCACGCTTTATTCCGTTATCGTCTATGGAGCTCCGGACTATGGCCTCCCACCGGACGATATCTGCTTTCACACCGGCCATGGAAATCCAAACTATAGGAATATCAGTTAAAAGCCAAAATGGTTTATAGCGCTTGTCCACCGTCTTATTGAAACTATAACAGCAAAATTATCCCTCATTCACTCAATTGAGTAGATTCATAGAGTTGGCAGTATTTTGGCTGCGAAATTCCAGCTAGGAATATCAGAAAATAAAACGGTACTATGGATATTTTTAAAGTTTAAGGACCACCGCTTTTCAAAATCTACTAGCTGTCAACAAATAAAGGTCCACTTTAGGGATTTTGATTGATTTGAAGATAGGTTTCTTTCAGTCTATGGAGTCATGAGTACAGCATATTGCCCCGTGTGTTTTATACTCAAGCAGAGCATTAGTTTTTTTGTTATAGTGCAGTGCTCAGGTGTTCAATTTCACATACCACAGCCATTGTTTGGGTATTTTATACGAAAGCCTTTATATGGCGTAATTCAGTGCAGCTGGCTATAGCTGGCTTGCCATGTGGCAAGGTTAGCTCACCTCATGATTTGAACCTCGCTGAGGAGGGACAGGAGACACTGAGGTCCAATCCTGTTTTGCGTGCGAAGCTTAGGCGTAGGAGAAATATGGCATTTTAAAAATTGGATGCATGTATCTCAGTGATGCAAATGAAGACTCTCAAGGTGGAGATGGATATTTCATGTTGCTGCTACCAATCTGAGGGGAAATGCTGTCAGTTCGCCTGTTGGAAGCTTGGCGCCTGTCATGAGTCACCAGATATGGAAATTCGAGTAAGTTCAATTTTCTTTATACGGTGTATTTTATGATTTTACTTCATTTTGGTCATTTCCAAATTTTAGTAAATAATTTACCTATTTGAATTTAATATTTCGCCATGAAAATTATTTAATGTTTGTTTTGGAGAATAAGTTAAATTTGGGTTTTAGAAAGTGGAGTCTAAAGAATGATGAAATTCCAAATGACTTGTATCTTCTATTAAAAGTATGGTTTGGATTTAATTTGAAGAATTGGGAATATGTTATCCTATTTAAGAATTGGATATTTTGGTGACAGAATTTTTGGCAAAGAGGTGTGATGTAGTAAGATTTTAAATTCAGTTTGTAAACTTAAAATGTTCATATCTATAACAATTACTATGGAATTTGGCATATTTCCATTAGTACTCCATTTCATATTAAAATTTTGGGTCAAGTGTACAGTATATTATTATAGAGTTTATTTATCCAAAATTTCAGCCATCCAGTCTGTGGTAGGAAACATCGAGCTTCAAGTTCACCTACCAGAATGATGCTGCGGTTTTGATTTTGGTTCGACTAGTCTGCACACCCATTGATCCAGTTTCTTTGAACTTTTATTTGACTGTATGTATCTTTTAACAATCTACATTGGATATGTTATGCTGAGTTGGATTCTTTCAATTGTGAAAACTGCTTCTGGTAATGTCTGGAATCAACAACTCAACTCATTATGGACGCAACAACTAAATTGAGTAAATTCAGCACTAGCTCATAGAAGTTAAATAATTTGTATTAGTGGAGAATTAAAGTGCTGAAATATTTATTTGGCTGAAGCTGAATAATTGAGTAATAGGTTTACCAGAATGTATAATCAACAGAAGTATATTTAAATTCATCAAGTCTTGGATTTGAAAATCATGGGTTCACTGCAATAATTGGAATATTTTGGAGATTGTCAAAAATTAGGAGTTTAAACGGTTGCAACCTTTATCTGCTTTGTGCACAATATATTTTATAAATCAATAAATTTGTATCAGTTGCCGCAATGTCAAGTTAATAAATTAAGTTTTGTAAATAAAGTCAAAATATTCATGTGTCCAATCTCTTGCATTGCTTAGTAATTGTGGTTATAATTATTAGCTAAGCTTATTTCTTGTGTTGTGACACTAGCAAACTTTCAGTATTCCAGGGAACACTTGAGGCGATTCATATATACAATTGACCAGTACTGCGGATTGGATTCCAGCTAGGAGATCAGATGAAAATAATAAATGTACCTAATGAAAATTGTATGATTGCCACGCGTATCAAACTATGTAGCAAACTTACATTTTTCATAACAATTGCCAGTAAACCAAACAACCCCAAAATTCCCGGCATTGGACTTTTATATAGCAATTGGATACTGCTTCAAAAACTAGGCTTGCAAACTTTTTATATCTGGAAACATTCCAGCTAAAAGGAAATCACATGAATTGTCTGACATCAATTCGAACAGACTTACTTATATAGCGACTGTCCACACCGCTTACCAAACTTTGTTTTGTTTGAATACTTTCGTTATTCATTACATGACTTAGCTGATTTTTAGTGCCGGTGTCATAAAAGTACTGGTCCGTGTGACTGAGTGTCCTACCACCCATATGTCTGTTGTTTTCGCTATTGAGTGCTGTATGCCTCATTTGTTCAGCACTGTACCAAATTGCCTCGCCTACAAGGTCACGTTTATTCCGTACATGTTGCTATGGTAGCTAGGACACTCTCTCATGGGAGACACTCATTTCTTTACACCAGTACTTTGGCATGGAATTCCAACTACGATTATAAGATGAAAACAACAATGGTACTGAAATTGCACTGTTTAATAGTGATTGCACTGCCTTATCAAATTAAACCGGTTGCCAATCGCTTAGTATATATATAGTATTATATTATATATATATAGAATCATAGGTGCTAAAGGGTGCGCACATGACCACCTTTTTAAAGTAATTTTTTTATTAAGTGGCCATGGGCCTTCAAGAAGAAAATCGGAATGGAAAGAAAGAAAGATCAGGAGAAGAGAAAGCCTTAAAAAGCACTTTACAAAAATGTGGAATGTGCGACACCCGTTAGCCACCTAGTGATTCTATGTTAACTTACCGAATTAGCGCCATTATTGAATTACATATATATACTATATATTATATAATATATATATATAGATAGGATGATAATGATCATATAATATATAACACAGCAGCGGAAGAGTGCATTACTTCAAAGGGGAAGGGACACTGCACTTTATCAGGAGCAATTTTCAATACTTACTACCATTTTCTTCATGCAGCTTTGATACGCCACGACGAGTATGTTTCTATAAACCACTTTGAAAATGGTGGAGGGGGGGGGGTACTCCACTTTCAAAATTGGAGGAATCCATGGCCACTGCTCCCCTGGATCCGCCCGCCGCGATGTCAAATTCCAGCCAAGTGGTACTGGCCTAATTGATGAATCGGCCAAGGGGTTCCTGGAATACTGAGAGTTTGTTATATTTATAAGCGATGAACAGGTGCTTATTAAAAGGACCATTCTGTGCCATATTTATTGACATCAGCTATTGCTCCTGGCTGGAATTCCATGGCCGAAGTACTAGCAACTGCATGAATCTGCTCAATTAAACAGATGGCGTTTGCTGTATAGTGTGCACAGCGGTGGGCCCAATTGCTAAAAAATGTCCCATTTTATAAACAATTTTGCTTTCAGGGATATTCTTAACTGGAATTTAATGCCGGTGTCATAAACCACAGTGTCCCCGTGACTGAGTGTCTACCACCAATCTAGGATTGTTATATCCATTGAGTGCTTGTACGCCTCACTTGTACCAAATGGCCTCGTCTACAAGGTCACGGTTTATTCCGTACATGTTGACATGGTTGACTAGGACACTCAAGTTCTTTACACGGTATTGGCAATCGCATGAATCAGCTCAAGAATTCCTCGAAGACTGAAAGTTTGCTAGGAGATTTTGATAGGAGTGGTTTAATAGCTATAAAGTGCACATTTTAGTACCATTTTTAGCTTTTACCCGAACTCCTAGCTGGAATTCCATGCCGAAGTACTGGCAATTGTATGGATCAGCTCAAGTACTCTTATTTATAATAATGGAGTTTGTCGCATAGTTTTATAAGCGCTGGACATTCCCTATATAAAATGTAATGTTAGAACCACTTTTCTTTCACCAAATATTCCAAAGAGGAATTCTATGCCTAAGTATACTTAAGACACAGACACTACATCAAGTAACTGTGAGTCTTTCTAAGAAACTATTATTTGGCATACTCGCGTTACCACTTTGTAAAAAGCACCATACCAGATTGTAGTTATACATATTCTAGGGTTTGTATATCCCCAAATGAAAGGAAACCAAATTTCAATGGAGTTTTTTTGATTTGACCCATTCTTGATGTTGTATACACCATTTCATTTTACAACATTTGTCAATCAGTGTGGACACCCATCTTGATTTTATTGGAAAAACAGACAATGGAAAATTACTTGCTAATGATTTGAAACCAAATTTCAATGAATATTTTCCCAATTTGACAAATTTCTTTGATATTATACACCATTTTCAAGGATTTGACTCATTTTGGCAGCCATTTTTGGTGGGATTTGGATATGCAAAATTTTGGATTTTATAAATTTTGGGAAAATACAATGATGGGAAATTTCTAAATAATGATTTAGAATTCAAATTCAATGAATTTTTTTTCCAACTGACACAACCTTTGGAGGTTATACACCATTTTCTAAGATTTTCCATTTTGGCAGCCGTTTTGGACGCCCCATCTTGGGATTTTGTTAACATCTCAAATGTGTTAATGGACTTTTAAAAACGAACAAAAAAGTTGTTGGTAGAGTCATGGGGGTGCATGTGACCTCTCCGCAGATACTCGACTATAATTATCACATTGAACCTATAACTGAATTGACGAGAACAGTCAAGATTGTATGGATATGGGACGTGATATTCCAACCACAAAATACTGTTATTGTACACGATGATCTAGTCCAAGAGCAGTAGATCATATACGCTAAAACCTGGAAATAGCTAATAACAAGTGAATTTTTCAGGATAGGTCTTGTTTTGGAATATGAGTAGAATAACTTACTAAAGTCCCCGAAATCCTCTGGAGCTCTCTCCAAAATTCAAGATGGCGGTCAAATGGCGCCATTTTCAATTTTATCGTTTATCTTGCAACCAGACAAGTGGAAATACAAATAAAGTGTCCAACAGATGTTTTAAGGCACCAAGGAATACAATGAAGTCATTTTTTGAGAGTTCAAAACTTACAAGTACACAAAATCAAAGGATGGCGGTCAAAATGTCCGACTTTTTTCCCAATTTTATTCGTATCTTGCAACCCAGAAAGTTGGAAAAAAAATTAAAGTGTTCCGAACATATGTTTTAAGGCACAAGGAATGCAATGAAGTCATTATTTGGAGAGTTCAAAACTTACAAGTACCCAAACTCAAGATGGCGGTTCAAAATGGCCGCCAGTTTCCAATTTTATCGTATATCTTTGCAACCAGATACGTTTGAAATACGAATAAAGTGTCCGAACATAGGTTAAGGCACAAGAATGCAATGAAAGAGTCATTAATTTTTGAGAGTTCAACAACTTACAATTACCCAAAGAAGATGGGGCCAAAAATGGCCCACAATTTTCTAATTGTATCATAACTCCATATGCAAATTAGAAATCAATATGTGTTTAATTGTTTTTAAAGGCATTTCTAGAGTGACCAACAATAATAGCTAACAAAACAAGACCAACTTTGTATCTTTTATCCTCTAACTCTTACCAACCATCATATTCGAATAAGAGCCTAAAACATTGATTTAATAGACAGGGATGCTACAAACACAAAAAACATATTAGAAAGGCCAAAACTCCTAAGGGTTCATGCCTATTTATTTGGTGGCAGCCTGACCAGGGAATCCCTCAACTTCAGCCAGTTTGTCCAAGCTGCAACTTTTGGCAGACTTGTCATTGGCAGGATCAAATATACAGATTTTCATGAATGATAGTAATTAATATGCAAAAATTTTTGATTAGGAAAGTGCACTAAATTTAACTCTTGCCTTATTTTACATTAGAGTTGTGAAATATGAACAACATGTCCGTCATTTAACACCGGAATGAGTGAAAAAAGCTGCCTAATAATGGGTGTTTTGCTAGCCCAGTTTTCCAAAATGGTTGGCCTATCTGAATCTATGTGTATCCATTGGTCACTGTTATTCGGGGAAAAGAAAGATTTGGTGACATTTATTCATTTGCAAGGGAATGGGCAGTTTTATAGGCAAAGAGATGGTTATTAAATTTTAGTAATTTTTAATTAATTTCACTCTGGTTTTTGTCTCTCCCTTGATGCGGTTACGAAAAATACAGCAGCTTAGATAGGCATGCCACACCATCTAAAAGTTACGTCCATCTTCATTAATTTCCTCCTCTTGAGTGTCTTACCTTGGGCACCATATGCCCCGATAATAAAAGGAATATAGGCCTTCAGGCTGTGCCTCTGCTCCTTTTTTATCCCTTGTGCTCACATTCTTACTTGGGCAGCCCTCTTTGGCATCTTGCAACCTTTATAGGTTGCATAGAAAAAGATCAAATTAGGCGAGAACTTTTCAATAGGCCTTTAGCTGTTTAACTGTACCAGAATAAACCCACTCACATTGCTGAGGGGTGTATCAAACAGTAACCCTAGCCTAGATCATTCTCAACTCCTTAACTCCTCATTTCTTAAGGGTGGCAGAAGCAAATATACAGACATGTTAATTGTATCAACAAACTCAAGCTATAGCAGAGTCCAGACGAGCTGTCAGTTATTGTCCTCGGTCCGGGTGTCATGTTGGTTGCTCGGGCGATACTAGAATCTACCTACCAGATATGTCAATTGTCCCACCAATCCTTTAACAGTCTTCAACATTCTTGAAATAATTCCAAGATTGTCCATCGGAGAAACTATAGAATTCATTTAGTTTCTACATACGGTGACGGCTTTAGGATACTTAGTCTTCAGTCTTCATAGATCCAACTTCTGCGTATGATACAGTCTGGCATCGAGATCTCTATACTCAAGGCTACTCAAAGCCTCCGGGCCTTTCCTGATGTCAAGCTTTGTCAAGTTCAGAAATGTGCTCATCCAAGACAGAGTCTTTTGTCCTGGCGACCATAAAATGGGTAATGCAGTAGAAAGCGCCAAACTTCGGAATGGTCCTACAATGTTCTGTCCTGGCATCCAGGCTTTTCAACATTTGCGTCTCAGATATGCCGGGGGAGATTGTTCGCAGTATTCCTACGCAGATGATACGGCACTTGGAATGGCTGCGGATTCTGCTGAGGCCTCTAGACTGGTGTTGCAGAAGACCTAATCACTGTTAAAGCCAAGTCATCCCCGAATGACACTTGAAACTCAGCAAATCCAAGACTCGTCAGCTCTAATTTTTACCTTGCAAATAAATGCGCAAAGGGAAAACTTAAACCATTCACTCTCTGGAGATAAACGTCACACGCCTCAAAACCGAAGTAGTACCTTGCTGTCATAATGAACAGCAGCCTTACTTGCATCAACACACCAAGCAGTCGCTGCCAAGACGTTAGTCTTGTAGAATATCTTACAATTTCGGTCGGCATATAGCTCCTCTAAACTGTAGGCGGAACTTTCAGATGATCAAGCCACAAAGAAGTGGCTGAATCTGTTAGCCTAATCCACCCACCTCACTTTGCTACCCAATCCATGAAACTGAAGTCGAAGTATTATGTCGATCATCCTGGATGTGACATTATGGTTATGGCAATGGTCATCCTCTACCTTGAACCTAAAGCAGAGCAATGGGTTTTGGACAGCCATCAAGCACTCCCCAAGGACTGGATCCGTTAATAGCATAAGGGGGCATGGGTCTCCAAGTCAACAGGCAAGCAGAAACTGGCCATTGGCGGTACAAAGCACTTCCTTCAAATTGCGATTGTGTAGAGCAACCAACCATTAGCCAATCATAGATGACTGTGAGGTCTTACAAAGTCTCCAGGTGGAAGCAACCTTATCAACCTGTTCGATGAAACTCTCAGCTGGGTAAAGACGGGACCTCAACTGAGATTGGGACTTTAACGTAAGACTAGAGCATATATATTACAACATATTTTAAAAAATCAGAATGCAGAATGGTTAATGTAATATGAAGATTGATATATGATCTAACGATACTTACTGGATAGCTTTTTAACATAGATACATGCTGATATTCCTAAACTTATGGGGGGCAGCATTCCTAAAACACTTGATGAATACCGACACATAGATACAACGGGCAATCAGTCACAGCTTCCACACTGATTCACAGTTACGAATGGAGGGTGTAGCACTCTGCCTCAAAACTAAAAGGGTATGCGACATGTGCAAAATTCGAAAACAGACCATCTCATTCACACCGACACTTGCTCAAACCGATATCTGTAGCAGTTTGCAGCAACAGCAACAGCAATTGCAACCACACTGCACCAACACTATTAGATGTCAATGATGATGAGATGTTGACAACAGTAAATTGACATCAGTGTTGAAGATGTGCACAGATGACGGGGAAACACTATTGTAACCGGATACAATAATAAGATGAAAAGTTTTAAGGCATCTTGTGTTGTGGCTTACTCTGAGTTTTGGAAACTCTAACATAAATAATGCTTCTATTATAGATTCTCCGTGCCTTAAAACATCTATGTTTAGACACCTTAATTGTTATTCTAATTTGCCGACTTGATCAAGTTAGGATACAACAGAAAATGGGGGCCATTTTGGACGCCATATTAGTTTAGGATATTTTGAGTTTTTAAGTCTCAAATAATGCTTTATAGATTCCCTTTTGTGTCTTTAAACTATATATATAGACATTTGTTTGTCTTTCCAACTTGTCTGGTGGAAAGTTATGATAAAAATAGAAAAAAATTGGCGGCCATTTTGGACGCCATCTTGGGATTTTGAAGAGAGCTCTCAGGGGGATTTTTTGGGACTTTTAGTATGTTATTCTACTCATATGCCTGGACCTATCCTGAAAAAATTCAGCTTGTTATCAGCTCTTTCCAGGTTAAAACTAATGCTCTTAGCCTAAAGGTGGAATTAGTTGTCACTTGATTGGATTCAACTGACGCAATAACCATACACAGCTTCCTATATTTCTTGAATCTTTGAAAACTTTAGCGCTTTTAATTCCAGTGCAGTAATACGAAGTGCATTTACCTTTCCCAGAAAGTGCAAAATCTGCTTACGGTAAAAGCAGTGATATTACTAAATCTAGTAAGAAAAAACAAGAAAGACAATTAGTGGGGTTTCTAGGTACACAAGAACCTCCAATTATATCAGAAATAATAATTCTTCAATTAAGTTAATTGATTATCTAATAAACAGCTTACTTAAAAAAATGCAAAATTGACTTTTTTCCCAAAATTGAGATATTTAGCCCAAAATACACCAACTAAATCTTGCTCTGTTACTTTTGTCTTATGAAAACAGTACCCAGTATTACTTATCATTTGATACACATCATCTTTCTAGTCTTAAAGATACCTTTTACAAGGAAAATACGATTTTGGGGTATTTATGTAAAAAAAAACATGGACTTTTTCGTTAAAATTCAAATTTCCCCTCACCGCGACGGCGGCTGCAACTACGACCTGATTTTCGGATTCAGTCAAAAAGTTTGAGCAAAGAACTGACCCTCTCAACCTTTTGACTTCAGACACTGCATTAAATCGATGCTATGCAACGACTATATAGTCCCTCGACTCACAGTCACCTACAATGGTGAACATAGGGCAATCGGTTCCGTTGGACTCTTCAGCCACATTAGTTTCACGCTTTATTCTGTTTGTCGTCTATGGAGCCGGACCAATGAATCCTCCGGACCATATCTCCTTTTCACACCGGCTTTCGCCCTTACTATTATTCATAGGAATATAAGTTGTGGCCCGCCTTATATTAGCTCCACAGTCCCATTTCTACCCCACAAACCAATGGAACACGTTTTGAACAAATATGCAAATAAGCTCATTAAATGCTTATATACCATCTGCTCATAATTGATGAATAATACTTTGTGTCCACCACTACCCACCCCATGCCTAGTGTCCTCAAAATCGCGCTTTGCGTTCTGTCAAGGTTGGGCCTATTTTTTTTTTTTAAATTGTGCGAGACGCAACATCATATCCATACATCCTAACAGCGTACAACCGAACGCTATAGTTGCCTTCCAACTACTATAGGTCACTTCTGACCCAGATTCACTTTAGTGGTTCCATTGTTTTAGGCCAGTCAACTGGAACTATTTCCCAAAATTAGCGAGCCATAGCAATTTTGACTGCAGATTGCCCTAGATTTTCTAGCCAGAGTGTCTCGCCACGAGGCCGTATATCAATGAAACTGCAACTCGATATCAGCTCATGTGCCCACACTTGTTTACCGACGGGAGGTCAGTGATTGCTTATCTTTATCCCTAAACTCCCTGGTGTGTGAAGCCCATGAATGTGCCTAGCACGAGTCCAGGTTAAGAGAAGACGAAGAGTAAATTGTGTTCACGCAATAACATCTTGAAAAAACTCAATGGCACAATATGGGGTGCTCGCCCACATACCCTCAGATCAACGGCACTTGCCCTGTGCTACTCATGTGGGAGTATGCTTGCCCTGTATGGGAAAGATCAACCCATGCCAAGAAGCTTGATCCAGCATTAAATGCCTCCTGCCGGGTTATCACAGGATGTCTTCGCCCAACACCAACGGACAACTTATACATCCTTCCAGGAATCGCTCCACCAGACATCCGTCGTAGTGTAGCGAGCATGCAAGAGTGTAGTTGCCAAGTATCTAATGTGAAGCACCCAATGTCTGGACAGAGACCAGTTGCTAACCGCCTTAAATCCAGAGAGAGTCTCTTAAGCAAAGTCCAACCCCTTAACAGAGTCTCATAAGGAGTTTAAGAGAGTCCCCTTGTGGAAAGAAAGACTTGCTATCAACCAAGTAACTTCTATTGATATCGAACCTGGTGAGCATCTTCCACCTGGAACTGACTCCTCTTGGGCTGAATGGCAATGTCTCAACAGATTGAGAACCAGAACCGGCCGATCTACGGTTTCCTTGCAGAAGTGGGGCTACCTGGAAGCAGATCATGACACTACCTGCGATTGCGGTACTGCACCAGACAATGGAACATCTCTTGGTCTGCCCAATGCTGGAGCAACAATGCACAGTCAATTAAGGACCTTGAAGAATTCAGCGAAGCAGCCAGACATTGTACACAACTCTGGCTGGATCATATTTGAGAACCACTGTGTTGGGACACGATAAGAAGAAGAAGCTATAAAGTTGGCGGCTCACAAAAATAAATTTCGCCAAATATGACGATTCGTCTGTTTGGAAGATTCGTGACGATAATTATAATTCTCAGCTGATTAGATATCGAGCTGTAATATTAATATTATATCCACATTGGATTAGCTTTGTTCATCGATGTTTTACAGTTTAATCATATGTTATGTTTCGTATGTTTCGAAAGCAAAGTTCGTCTCTCTGTGAATTGTAATCAAAGATAATAACATTAATGTTAGAAGATATAAACCGTTTCTCAAAGCAAAATTATTGCTCACCTGAGAGCTTTCGCTACGTAACACTGTAGCTTGATCACTCACTGAGTTGTTGATGATGGTGTGTTGATGAGATGTCAGAGATCATCCGACCGTGACCGAAGGTCACGTGATCTCTGACAAAGGAGAGTGTTGTATGCTCTGGAAAGACGGTGCCGCCCCTGGTCACGGTTGAGGTCGCTCTGTGAAGTCCTGATGTGGATGGCCTCCTTTACACCTCTCCTGAACCAATCAGATTCTTTATCCAGAATCTTGACATTGTCCCAGTCAATGTTATGACCTGCTTTATTGTGATCAAAAACAGGGGAGTTGACTGTTCCAGGTCTTTGATGTTCTTTGACCCGGACGGCAAGGGGTCTGCCCGATTCACCTACATACGCTGACCTATAGTCTTGACAATTTATCTGGTAAACAGTGCCAGAATATTTCATGGATGGAGTTTTGTCCTTTGGGGCAACAAGAAGAGAGCGAAGCGTGTTCTGTGGTTTAAAATGAACTGCGATACCATGTTTGGTGAAAATCCTACGTAATGCTTCTGAGGCACCCTGGACGTAAGGTAGAACCACACTTCCTTTGCGCTGTTGACTTTAACGTGTTGTCGAGTACTCGACTCACGGGGACCGGGAGTGGCTGTGTCAAACACCCAATCTTTATACCCGCAGATTCTGAGGGATTGTTTGATGTTATTCTTCTCAACGATCTTGTCTTGGTCCTCCGTAACACAAGTTTCCGCTCTATGAATTGGAGTGCGATCAACAGACAGCTTATGTTGTAGGGGATGATGGGATTGAAAATCCAAATACTGGTTGGTATGAGTGGGTTTCTGGTAGATGGTGATCTTGATGGTCCCGTCCAGTTTCCTGTGCATCAGAGTGTCCAACATAGCAATCTTACCGTCTAGCTCTCTCTCCACTGTGAATTGGATTGCTGGATTCACAGAATTAAGATGTCTGGTAAACTGGTCAATTTGGTTCTTCTTCATGACAACGAGGGTATCGTCCACGTAACGACCCCAGAAAGATGGTTTGACATGGGCGGTACTGATGGCAAGTTCTTCAAACCATTCCATGTAGAAGTCCGCGGTTAGGGGACTACAGGGCGAACCCATCGATGCACCTTGACGCTGTCTATAAAAAAAAACCTTGGTAGGTGAAATAGGATGTAGTGAGCACAAAGCGGAGCAACTCGATGATCTGGTCCACACTTAATAGAGTTCGATCCCTCAAGGTGTTATCCTTATCAAGCCTATCTTGGATGACCTCCAATAACATTAAGGTTCAACGTGGAAAATGTTTTTAGAATTTACGAATCTTAAAATTATGCAATGTTCTTTATTTGGCAAACCTTTAACTATTTTATTACTTTATATATGTGGTTAGAGAGCTAGAGTGCTCTAATTGACAGAAAAGGTTGTATGCTTACTTGTTTGAAATTTGCTTCATTATTATGGATATTATCTGAAGCCCCGTCTGAAGCCCCCCCCCTCCCACCGGGGTCTGAAGCTCAAATTCTGGTTTTGAAAGCTAAAACTACGGAGTAATCAAAAAGACAAAATGAGCTATTCCACTTTCATCACCAATACAGTGAACACATTATTACAATTAACATTATTATTACACAATTATCATTATTATTATTACTTGAATTCCAAACGAAAGAAATAACACTGCGACACTGACCGATTCAAGCGTATGGCATTGTATTTCAATATTCAATTCTTTCAAATTGCCTTTCCTCTTTGGTATCGAGTTCTATCAAACTATAGATGTGGAGTAACTTGACAGACATGGAGTTTTTGCCGCATTGAAGCCTGAAGAGCCTTGGTCATAACAATTTTTCATGACAATTGAAAATGATGATCAGTGCTAAAATTACGTAATGGTTGTGATGAACATGGCATAAATATTAATGCAAACACAAAATAGTTTTTTTAAGTAAAATGATGATACATTGTGAGATAGCTTGTATTTCAGTGTTTTATACCAATTTATATTGGATCCGTACAAGGTTCTATTTCCACGTTTTTTAGATTGGGGGTCAAATATCAGCTAGGCCAGTTGTGCGAAGTGCAGCAGTGCCTGGTTATATCATTGCATATTCAGAAAATATTGACACTTTCTGACATCTGACATCAGTTAGATGGTCTAGTCGAACTATTTAGGTATACAGTACACCTTGAACAAGAGTATAGTGAACTATAAAAAAAGTTTACGATACCATTATTTGTTTTCATAAAACCACATACCCTAGCATTTTTTTGTTGTTTGGAAAATGGTTTATTTATCTCTCAATCTTGGCTATTTCGGATGTTTAAATAATTCTGCCATTGCGCGGGGCATCATTGGTGGCCCAGCACCAACATGTTTCTTTTATAATATGAAACGGTGATAATCAATCGAAACTATGGTTGTTAACTTCCGTCTCAGATTTCCGAGTATTTCCGAACTGGTACAGGCATATAGGCCTACACGATTCATCCTAGAAAATTAGGGGGGGGGGAATGGAGAGATAATGCCTAATACCCGGGACTAATACGTACATACCCACATACATGCATGCGTATATACACACCATACCATCTGTCGGCATGTATGCAAACACGTACATGCACATAATGTCTACGGGCACACACATGCCAGAAACATACACACTCAGATGCAAAAAATCACGGCTGACCCTGCCTTGTTTTAGGGGAAATTGCCCTCCAGATCGAATAGAAAAATACGCGTACCTCCATTTTTTGTCGTTGATCGTCATATTTTCCGAAAAGAGGGGGGAGAGGGGGAG